>VDFB02000363.1:5450508-5626767 GCA_007258455.2 Sequoia sempervirens | reverse complement strand
ACATCCTCAAGCATAATAGTCACCTCACCCGTTGACAGGTGAAAGGAACATGTCTCTGAATGCCAACACTTGCATAATGCAATTAGTAGTCCCCTATTTTCCCGAATAACAGGCATATAGGCGGCATAGAACAGACCTAGCCACATCAAGTGTCGTCGCTCCCGTAGGGTCAGATGATTAGCAAACCAAAAGGTCGTCGGTCTTCTCTCTCGCATGTATATCGACGCAAGCTATCTCTAAACAAAGCCAAACAATGCATCAATACCTTCTAGACAATTGTTAGTATCATCAAAAAATAATTTTAAATTCAAAAAGCATCAAACTTAGCCCTCATAAAGTCAACGTCAAATGCATCGCATTGACTGCAATTGCATCACAAAATAACGAATGCATCATTTCGTACTTCAAATGATTCACGACATGGAAATTGCATCATCCAGTCACTCAAATGTGTCACATCAGAGCACTTGCATCATGATATATGACACTTGCGTCATTAAATTCAAATGCGTCACTTCAACATGCGATTGCGTCACAAAATGACGATTGCGACATTCTAATTGTCGAATGCGGCTAAAAAAGGCTAATGCTTCGCAGTTTTTGAAATATGCATCACAAACCCTCAGCCTGCCCTAAACTACCCTTGCACTTGCATCACGACGCATCAAATGCGTCGAATGCGAAGTCAAATGTGGCTTAAGCGCACGCATATGCATCACAATGCATTTGTTGTTTGCCCTAAAACCCTACTTTTGACATGCAAAATGAGAAAATTACAAAGGGGGTTAGGGGTACATACCATTGGCTCTGAGGCCTCTGGCCGCCTAACGGTTCGCATGATCTTGCCACGATGCTTGGTCACTGGAATCACCATCCTTGCTATAGTCCTTTTCGCTCTAAGCTCCCGAAATTTGCAAAGTGAATAGTGGAAATGAATTGACATTTATCCCTTTGTCAACCTATTTATAAAGTCAAAATGTCATTTTTCAACTAGGTTAGTACTGGAGGCTCATTTGACCAACTTTGACCATCTTGTTGGCTATCTTAAACATGTCAGAATCCGAAACCGTCTGCGCCATCATTTTTCTGGTCATCAAGTTGACTTATTGGGAACCTTTCCAAATTTTCCACCGACCCAAAATTTGAAAAATTTCCTAAGGGGGCATTGATATTCTATACCTTCACTAGGGCATGACTTTGACTTATTTTCCTTTTCACAATGCGACATGCTACATTATGACAAAGAGGGGAAAAATGTAGACACTTAAAAATGACCTAGGCCTGTAAGCTCTGTTTTTACCACTTTCATCCTAGCATAATTATGACATTTAATTATGTCCTTGGTCCACATTTGACTATTGATTAAATAATTCATAATTATTTAATTAATTCACATGTCCTTTTATTCTTCATGATTATTAAATAAATAAATTTTATTTATTTATTAAATACGTCATTAATTGCCTAAGTCTTCCCCTAATTAAATAAATTTCTTAATTTATTTAATTACCTTTCTTCATTTGTTTCTTCTTTATTATTAAATAAATGAATTTCATTTATTTATTTAATTTATGTCACTAATTCTCATAATTAATTGAATTTATTAATTTATTTAACTACTAATCATATCTGCTAAATTAAATAATTATCTTTAATTATTTAATTGTCAAAATTAACATTTCTCTCATTTTAAATAAGTTAATTATTTAGAATGATTTCACATTCTTAACTGTCAGTTCATTTTAGTAAATAATCTACAAATTGATTATTTATTATTTCACAAAATCCATATTTTGAATTAATTTAATTCAAAATGGTAATATTCCTCCAAAAATGAAGTAATCGAGCAAATTCTTGATTTTTCAAATATGATATTCAGTTCAACTCTTATCTTCTTTATTTTCAAAAGTCTTTATTTTTGAATTAATTATATCATTTATTCTACACCGCCGATTCAATCTTCTTAGATGACATCTCGACCACTCTTTTAAGGATTTTTCCCTAACCCTAATTAGGGATTATCAGATTCAATCTCATCCTCTGATTTTAGGTCTCTGCTAAAACTCAATCTTGTCCATCCATTCAAAATGGAATTTTCTATAAAATGCTATTTTTCTCTTATTTTTGGATTACACACTTAGATTTTATTATTCTGGCACATTAATATTAGAGTTATTATTTGAGAATCATTTTTTCATAGGCATAGGCATAGGCATTTATTTTAAATCCTTCAAAACTTGCATAGGACAAGGTCATAATCGAAATGCTCACACATTCAATCTGAGGGCAACATATGCTGCAAGCTTGCAGGTGCTATGGAGGTAATCATGGAAGATTAGAGGAACATGTATAATCGTTCTTCTTTTAAGTTTCCTTTGTACTTCATAGTTCTTTGTGTTTCTTAGTCTTTATTGATTTGCTAACCTCTAATCTAACCTAAATTTAACCCTTAGTTACAGCTACTTAGGGGGAGTAGTCAGATGTTCAGGTGTTCAGATATGTGGTTCAAATCTTGTATAGAAGAGATATTTTTCATTGATGAAAAAGGGGGAGAAGAGTAATGTGATTTTTTTTTGGGTGAGAAGAACCTAAGGGAGAGTAAGTGTAGTTGTGTTGATGGTGTTTTTCACATCATGTGTTGCCATCAATGCCAAAGGGGGGGATTGTTGGATGTTGTGGTTGTGTTGCTGATATGTGGTTGTCATTGATGTCAACACTATTAGTATTAATGCATTAGAAGTTGTATATGTCAAGGATATTGAGAAAATTGTAGTAAAAAGTGCTACAAATTGTTAGTGGTGAAGTGAAATTTAGTCTTTCGGTGAACTCAGTACATTGTTGTTCAGAGGTTTTGGAATAAAGGGTTTCTTTTTTAGTATATCTAGTTTATCCATATCAATTTTCAGAGATTTGCATGCAAATTTGATTAAGTTATGAGGATTTGTATTCTGACAGTTTTTTTGTTACTTTAGTTTGTGTTCTTGAATGAAGATCATGTGATTTCAGTAAGTTCAATTGTTTCAAATGTTTCTCTAGTGATTCATGATGTTTGTGAATGTTTCTAGAACATTCTCTATCTGTTTTGCATGTCCACATTGATCATTGTGCTCGCAATCTGAGATTTTCTCTTGAGTGTTCATGTTTTTCATGTTCTTGGTTGACAAGTTGTTGAAGTGTGTTGTGGATCTTCAAGGAGTAATTAATTGAAGTGGTTACTATTTGAGAATGTTATTTTTGCTCTTCACTATGTTGTGGCTGACCTTGGTTGATTCACATGAAAAATATTTATTGTTTTGGGCCAAAATTTTGTATTCATTTTATTATTTCTTTGTGGCTGACCTATAGTGATGTAATTTCTTATTGCAGGTATATATAAGTGATTTCTTATATCATTTGATGTAGTGGTGTGCATGAAATAATGTTCTAAATAATTTTAAGGTAGAATAGAGTGTGAAGAAGAGTGAAGAAGAGTGAATAAGTGTTCATGTCCTTAACTGGAACTATAATCAGGCATTAGCAGATGCTACTTTCTCAGTTCAAAATATGATGGATATAATCATAACCTTTCTATAAGGTAGCGTGTCTTCCTTTGTAATTGAGCAGTGAGCTCTAGGCAGTGTGCCTGAATGCATGTACATTCCCCATTCATATTTCCTTATACTTTTATTAGGGTATAATCTTGTTGACTGACCTCCACCATGGTTTTTCCCCTAATAAGTTTTCCACATAAAAATCTTGGTGTTATGTGTGCTTATGATGTGTTGTTCATTCATGCTTTCATGGTTATTGATATGATCTATGAATAAGGTTAATGAAATTGAATAAGTTTAAAATTTTGTGACAACTTATTCAGCTGCCCCTCTCAGTTGTCTATCCTTGTGTTTCCAACAAATATTAGGATTTGTGTAGATTTTAGAGATCTCAATAGAGCCTTGTTAAAGGATCATTATACACTACCCTCAATGCAGCAGATTCTACAAATAATAGTTGGTTTGGAAAGATTCTCATTACTTGATGGTTATTTAGGCTATAACAAAGTCTTAGTCAAAGAAGAAGACTAGTATAATAATTTTTTCACCATAAAATGGGGCACCATGGCTTATAAAAGGATGCCATTTGGCCTATCCAATGTTGGTGCCACTTTTCATAGGGAAATGGACATGGAATTTCAAGGTTTGATTCATAACCTTGTGGTCATTTACCTGGATGATGTAATAGTGTTTTCAAAGAAGGCTGATGAGCATCTTTCACATCTGAAGCAAATATTTGAGAGGTGTAGGGAGTTTGGTATATCCCTCAACCCAAATAAATGCACCTTTGTTGTCCATGAAGGCAAGCTTCTAGGACATATAGTGTAAAAACAAGGTATCAACATTGATCCAGAAAGAGTAAGTTCCATTTTAGATCTGCCTTTACCCTGGCATAAAAAGGGGCTGCAAAGTTTTCTTGGTTGAATTGACTTCATTAGGAGGTTTATTCCTGGTATTGCTAATCTTTTGAAACCACTAACTGCCATGTTGAAGAAAAATACAAATTTTAGCTAGACCAGAGAGACCAAGCACATTTTTGAAATTATAAATGAGGCCTTCTCAGCAACTCCTACTTTGGTAAACCCAAAATTTTCAAAAGAATTAATTTTTTATTCCTTTGGTAGCATTGATATCATTTCTAGAATGTTGGTACAACAAAATGATGTTGGCTTAGAACAACCTATTACCTTTTTTAGTCAATGTTTAGAAGATTATGAAAAAAGATATACTTTTGTAGAAAAACATGTACTTGCTACTATCAGAAGTCTAAAAAAGTTTAAACCTTTGATTTCTAATAGAAGAATACATTTAATGGTTTGTCACCCTAGTGTGAAGGAGTTCTTGTTAAGTAGGGATCTGAATGAAAAGAGGGCTAGGTGGATTACAAAGGTAATGGAATATGAAGTTGATATTAAGGTAACAAAGCTTGTAAGGGGTAAAGGGTTGTGTGAATAGCTAGCTACAAGAGATAGAAGTGAAAAAAAGGTAGAAACAAAGGCAATTCTGGTTGCTATTAATGAACTTACAACGGATGCACTAACAACAAGTGTAGGTTGGGTGCAAGATATAACTTATTTTTTGCAAACTGGTTTGTGTCTACCAGGTTTGGATAAAGCTAAACAAAGGTATTTTAGACTGCAATCCACCCCTTATGTGCTGGTTGGTAAAATTCTTTTCATAAAAGATCTTAATGGTGTACTTTTAATGTGTATTGATTAACATCAACTAATAAAGTGTTGCATGAGTTCCATGATGGAACTATTGGGGGTCATTTTTCCCCAAGAACAACTGCATGGAAAATAATGAAAGTTGGCTATTATTGGTCAAGCTTGTTTAAAGATGCCCATGCCTGGGCCAGAAAGTGTATAAAATGTGTCATTTTTGTAGGTAAATAGAGGCTACCGACTTTACCATTGCAACCCATTCAAGTGGAACAACCCTTAATGAGATGGGGCATTTATTTCATAGGTTCCATTAACCCACCTTCAAGTGTAGGCAACATGTGGGTACTTACTACAACCGATTACTTTACAAGATGGACTTAAGCAGTGGCCTAGAAAGAGGCCAACAAAATTGTTGTTTTAAATTTTTGTGATGATTTAGTAACCAGATTTGGGGTACCTGAATCAATCATTTCTGATAATGCTTTAGCATTTGTTTAATTAAGAGTGAGTGATTGGGCTACCAAGAATGGTATTCACTTGACTAAATCATCAAACTATTACCCTTAGGGTGATGGTTTGGTAGAATCAACTAACAAGAACCTGATCAAAATAATCAAAAGGATTTTGGAAGATAACTAGAGAACTTGGCACAACAAGTTGAAATCTTCTTTGTGGGTAGATAGAATAACTCTGAAAATATCAATTGGAACTTCCCCTTATATGTTGGTGTATGGTAAAGAGGTAAGACTTCCTTTATCTATTGAGCTTCCAACTCTTGATATAATGAACCAACTTGAAATGTTTGAGGAGGAAGATCTAATGGCTATCATATATGCACAAATCATGGAGTTGGATGAAACAAGAGATAAATCCATGAAAGCAATGGAGCTGCATCAACTCCAAATAAAGAAAGTTTTTGACAAAAGAGCAACACCCAGGGTGTTCAGAGAAGGAGATGTTTTACTTAAGTGGGATGATTTAAAGAGAAGGCCTAGAAAGCAAACTAAATTTGATAATATGTGGAGTGGCTCGTTTTTCATTACTGAGTGCAAGGAGCACAATTCTTTTCAATTGTCAACAATGGATGGAGAAGCTCTACATATCCTAGTCAATGGGATACACTTCAAATTCTATTTTGAAGTATGATCTATATCTACCTTGTATAAATTAGAGTAGGTTTTTATTTCCTCTATGTGCTACTGCACATTAGTTAGAATGCATTTTCAGTTTTCCCAAAGTGTCATCTTGCATAGTTAGGTAGTTTGCTTTGGTTTTTCTAGTGTGTTTTGAATAAATTTACAAGGTATCTCATGTTGGTCTAGTGATTTATAGCAACATACAAGGCTATTCTTAGGTTGTGTCAACTTTTAGATGACTCAGTACCCAATTGATAAGCTTCAAGCAACTTGTAAAGATGTTTAGCAGGCAAACATATAGCAAATGTCACAAAAAATGTTGCCTGATTTTGCTTCTAGCTAAATTAGGTAGCTTATTATTGTATTTGCATTTAAACATTAAAAGATACATCATTCTCTGCTAATTTTTATTTATGTGCATAAAGTATTTCGTCAAAATAGATTGCATTATTCTAGTTTTGCAATTGCATAAAAATAAGAAAGAGAACAAACATGTATTGCAAATGTAATCTTTATTGATTATCATAAGTTTATAATGTCCCTCACAAGCTGAGGGAATAAATAGTCTAATTCTTATAAAGAAGAGACTATACGCTTAAAGATAAACATAAAATAAATGCACATAAAAGGAAAAGGGACTCATCATTACCTGATGGAATGATGAATCTTGTTCGCCTTGTCCTGCATCATCTCGGTCTTCCCCACTTGTCCTACTTTCCTTTGACTCTTTGCTTACCACTCCTAGGTTTCTTGCATCTAAAAAAAGAGTGTTGTTAAAGAAATGAAAGGTCACTAATCAAAATATGTGCAAAACATCCATAAAACGTGTAATCCTATGTCCATAAGCATTAGAATAGACAACATACCATAAGTGTCCATGAAAAAAAGAAGAGTAATCAAACACACCTATGATTTTCTTTGTTTATCTAACTTGTTTATTCCTTCTACATATTTGGGAAAAGTATTTATTACTTTTATGATTTAGCTAATTACAACATGTAGAGTAAAATGTGGCTCCCATGAGGGTTGAGCCCAGCATGTTGCCCTCTTGTGTTTTAGAGGGATAAGAAATTGAGCAACTTGATCAAATCAATGACAAACATATTCTTGATGCATTAAATCAATATTAAATCACACTAGTTGATCAACTTTCATTATCAGATTCAAAAGATGCAACAAATAATGTGAACTATCAAGAAAGTTACCCTTCATCTTTTCACAATGAATCAATCAATAGGATGCCATCATGCCAAAAGGGGTGGTATTTTTTTGGATATGTCTTTCAATCTTCTTAAGTAGATCCAAGATAAATTTTATTAAAGAAGAAAATGATTTTTGTGAGTACTGAAGCACAAATGCATCAAGTTTAATTATACATACATCAAGTTCAATTATGCATCCATCAATAAATAATGGAGGAGTTATGAAGTTCTATCTAAACCATCATGTTTTACATCAAGCAACACAAGGTGAAACACTTTTGAAGCCAAGGTCATAATGTGAAGTGAATATGGAAATGACTTTTAAGAGTTGGAAAAGGGTAGTCTTAGGTGGATAAGAGGACAACAACAATGATCTCATGATAAGGGGATAGCAACAATGCATGCTACATATCATGAAAGGACAACCATGGTGAACATTGAGGGATGAGGAGGGTATGGTGTTTTAGTTTGTTGCACAAAGATCAAAAGGACCTAGATGATTGTATAGACTAAGTAACAAACCTCATGGGGTAGCAAGCAATTGTTAGGGATAAATCATGAAGATTGGAGCAGTCATGATGCAAGGAACAACCACTAAGATTCAAATCAATGAAAGTCAAAAGAAATGAAAGGTAGCAGTCATCGTGCATCAAAAGATAGTACTTTAATCTTAGTTCCTTAATAAAATGAGCACATAGAGAAGAATCATACTAAACATAGTATTCTCAATTGAAGAGAGATGAAGATAGCTCCTTGTAAGCATAGATACAAAGATAAAGGAAAAGAATAGTGATATTCAGATAACATGCACAACCTAAAGGGAATGGTTACGGAATATCAGTTCAAACACTTCAAGTGGAAATTCATTGCAAAATGATGTAAAGATACATCAAGTCTCCATGAACTAAAAAATCCATGCACTCACATATTTCTAGCTTTTCAAGCAAGATTTAGTAATACAAAGATTGGTGGCTCTGACTAATGTCAATGCAAGATTGAGATTACATTAAAATGAAGTGAAAGATTGAGATTACATTCAAATGAAGCATCCATCAATATTATTTAATTCATTTGACATCAACTCATCAACATTAAGTTACAAGAAAAATAATTTCAAACAACAATGAACAAGTGGAACAGTGCATGATCATAATTGAATTCAGCATGGAAGTGAACATTTGAAAGCATTGAACAAAGACAACCACAAAGTCATGTGTGAAAATGCTAACCTATGATGTGAGAGTCAAAATTCCTAAAGGGAAAGTTCTACAAGAAATCACTTCATCACCTTGGTAGGCAATCAATTTCTCTTAAGTTCATACTTCACACTTATAAGCATGTTTTAAAATATCAACATTGGAAGAAGAATTGACAATGTGATTGAAGTCTCTGAATTGCAAGATAAGTGGGAAGTCACTATGCAATCACAGTTAAACACATGGGTGCCTAGAGTACTACAAAATAGTCATCACTAAGATTCAGGTCATTAAATGACAATTATCAGTGGATAGTCACATTCATAGCAAAGATAAGTCCAGTGTCATGAAGAGAGGATAGTGACCAAGGAGTTCAAAATATGAAGTCACCAATGTGCTAATAATAAAAAGAATGCAAAAGATAAAAAATAGAGCCTTCATAATTATCAAGAATTTGCAGAATGGAAAATATGTAAATGAAGGAGGACATTAAAACCTGGGGCAAAAGATTTTTCTTGATCAAAGACTCACAACAAGGGAACTGAGTGCACCTAGTAAGTGGCAATAAATGTTCAATGCTTCCAAAAAATGAAGGAGAAAGCATTCAGAATAATACAGAGGGTTCAGTGCTTCCCATTCAAGAAGAAATAAATCACAGTAAAGGTCACATCAACTATGGAGGTCACAGGTTTCAATGACCCTATTGTTTGTTGCAATAGAAAATACTAAAGCATCTAAAAATAATGTGCTAAAAATGAAACCCACATTTCATGAAAATATTGCAAATTATAAAGGTCACAACTATTTCTATGGAAATATACAATTGATAGGTCACAGCCTCTTCTTGGCTTTCTTTCAAAACTTCCACAAACAAAGTTATTGCCCCTATAAAAGAGAAAGGAGTTCATTTTATGCCAACAAAATGAATACAAAATGTCAAGCCTATGGCCTGGAGTGAAAGGTTTTCAAAACCCTTAAACATATTCTAAGTTTTATTTGCTAAATGGAAGTAGGTTCACTTTTGTACTCAAAATTGAAATGCCCAGATGCATCATGGAGTTCTTTCTTTTCTAGCAGAGTAATAGCTTGATTTCAAGAGTTGTCTTTTCAGCAAGAGTAGTATTGTAACTCAAAGATAGATTTGTATACTAGTGAGTACTTTGAATCAATGAAATTGAATATTTACCTTCTCATTTCATGTTTTATTGTGTGCATTTAGTGGTTGATTAGTTTACTTGTGAAATTTAGCTTTTCCTTGTAGTCTTGTCTCATTATTAGGCACCTGTTTAGCAAAAAAATGTATTGTTGCAGGTTATAAGTTGTGTTAGTAAATGTAAATACTTTTAGTTGTGAAATATTTCCTTCTAAGAGTTCAGTTGAAAAGCCTCCTTATAATTTACTTATGCAAGAATGCATGCAAAATATGAGTCGTGTTGACTTGGTTTTTTCATTGTTTTGAATGTGTGCAAGCCATTTGCAGGTCTTAGGTTTTTGGTGTATCACCATTTGAAGTTTTAGTTAAGTTTCATTTTCATGTATCTTTTTACCCTTTCCTCAAGAAATCATTAGTTTAGGTGACATCAAAAGGGGAGCCAACCCATAATCTAGAGATATACTTTTATAATAGGATACCCACAACATGAAATTAGTCCCATGTTAGTCCAAATTTTGATCTCTAACAGGAATCATTCACCAAGCTAGGTGAATCAGTCTAGAATCTAGATTTTTGTGTAGTAGCAGGAATCTTCCAAATGGGTATATGAATCTACCAAAATATGAATTTTTACTAAAACTAGGACTCATTCACCAAAAGTGGCGAATTAGTCTAGTTAGGGCTTTCTGAAGCTTCAAAGTCTGATCTTGCTCTTCTCTGTCTACTATGTCCTTCCTAATTTGATTTTTGGATCCAAAACCCTGATTTGCAACCTGTAGGTGTTCTCCAATGTTCTCCAAGGATTGATGAAAACTTTGACAATTTTGAATGATTTGAACACTTTTCTCCAATCTTGCTCCTTAGGAAATCTACAACTTAGACCTACAAATCACACATATGGGAGAGGGAAAAATGTCTTTGGATTAGTAGATAGGGGTTTTCCTTGGTCAAACCCTGGTTGGTAATCAAGCCTTGAAATATAATGAAATACAAATGGAGAATGACAAATGAAAAAAATGTAATGTTACAACTCACAAAACCCTAGTAACAAGAGGTTGCAAACATTTGTGAGATGGCTCCAAAGGATGTAGATATTGACTCTTTCTTGAAGGTGATATTTCTTGAATGAAATTCTTTCTTGAATCACAAAACCCTACATCACAATTGTTAGGAAACATGATGCATGGAGTCCTTGAAATGATGGTTGATGCTTAAATAATACTCTAAGATGCTTGATAATCTTCCCTTGAATGCTCTTGTGAACTAAAAATTTATATACCAATGAATACTTGAATGCTTTGGTGAAAATGAGTGAAAAAAACTTGCATTTATACTTAATTATGCAAGATTTTCATAAATTACAATACTACAAGCCGACATCAAATCTAGAAGAATAAAATCCCATAAAAAATTTGAATTAATTTTGATTTTGGGCCGAATGGGGCTCATTTTCCCAAGGTGGTGAATGATTCCCATTAGGCATAAGTTTTGGGTTCACTTTTTGTTGGATCTCAGTTGTGATCATATGGTTTGTCCTTGATGAAAAAATCCCTTTCAGTTGATTCTACTTGTTGATAGTTTCAAATTGGTTTCTCATACTTTATCTTGGTATAGTTTTGTCTATATGGTTTACATGTCTTGGCATTCAGTGGATAGTTTACATTCATAATTTTAATATCTTATGGTACTGATCAGTTTGAGCTTCGTGCAGTCTCAGGTTATCTTTTTGTACTTTGTTTTAGTGATAGAAAAAGAACATTTCAGCGTGAAAATGCTAGGGTCTCCCCAATCCATTTTTATGATAAATGTCTATGTTTCCTTTTGGCAAGACGGTTTTGATGTCATGATGATTTGATTTTACATACAGGCAGCTTTCGGTGTGACATTCAAGTGGTCTTGGTGATAGAGGAAAGGTCTATCGGCATAAGTATTTCTCACCGCTGAGAGGTCTTACCGAATGAGTCAGGTCTCATCAACTAATACATAAGGAGGGTCATCAGTGTAAGAAATCCCTATTGGCATGTTGTTTCATTGAGTGCTTTGTGTCTTGGCGATCGACACAAGAAAGAACATTTTGGTAAGTGTTACACTGTCAGTATGTGGTCACAGTGAAATTGGCATGTCACACCGACCACCATTGCAAAATTGTATATCGGCATGAGTTTAAGGCTTTGGTGAAGGGTCACAGCGAAATTGTTATGTCTCATCGACCATATGCATGTGGACGTCTATCGGCGAGACATTCACATGGTTTCGGCGACCGAGGATGAACTTATCGGCAAGAGTTTTGTTATCGGGGTAGTGTCTCATCGAACATGAAATGTCTCCCTGACTAGTGCATATGGAGGTTCATCGGCAGAGCTGGGTGGTATCAGAATAGGTCACAACAAAGTGGTTTTGTCTCGCTGACATCACATCTGGGGTTTCGCTTCAGCCAAACATAATGTATTCGGTATATAGTCTCACCGAAGATTCTTTTGTCTCACCGATCGATGTACTGAATGTCTTATTGGCATAAGGTTACTACTTTGGTGAAATGTTATAACGACTCTGTAGTGTCTCACTAACTTTATGCAAAGGGTTACTTCCCCGAGACTCTTGTAGCTTTGGAGTAATGTCATAGCGAACCCGTCAGGTCTTGCCGACTAAGTCTTATGAGGGGCTTTTGGTGAGAGGTTGGTATTGTCTCAGCGACTCAGAGTGGATAAAGTTTTCCAGTATGACATAGTGTGCTCTCTGAGAGGTCTCCTCGACATTGATATGTCTCACCGATGGAATACAAATGGTCTCTGTTGGTATGAGAATTGAATTCTCTTGGCGATCTAAGGTGTTCGGGTTATTTCGGTATGACACAATATAATCTACGGGAGGTCTCCCTGATGTCGGCATGTTATAGTGACCCGCTTGGGATAGATGGTCTCATCGGCAAGAAAAACCTTATGTCATGGCAACCAAAATGTATCACGTGGACTTTCGGTGAAATGTGGGGCAATCTACATAACGTCTCCTTGATAGCTAAATGTCATAGCGACAAACAGAGGGATGACTGACAGTGATAAAGTTGCTTTTGGCATAGGTATTGAATTGTCACAGTGACATGTTTGATCATAGGGGCTATTGGAAAAACAAAGAATTGTCTACAAGATGTCTCTCTGACATCAAAAGGCTATAGTGATAGTGAATGAAAGAAAAGGGCACGTCTCGGTGAGAAAGACTCTTGTGTCTCAGTGACTAAAACAAATTTAACAGAAACGTGATCTTGGGGAAACATAAAGATCTTCGATATGGTTTCTCCCCGACGACAGAAGGTCATGGCGATGCACAGGGACCAAAGGAATGATCAACGTTATAATTTCCTTCGGCATACTTGTCTGGATGTCTCAGTGAATGTTTAACAAACTTTGTCTCTATGGCAGATATGTGTTTTTCTAAGTATAGTTGGATGGCAACATCTTTTTTTGGCATCAAATCTCTGGAAAAATATTCTCTGATATTTTAGAAGATATGATTTTTTGTTAGTGGGCTGTCATGACTTTCATGACAATCTTTCAGTTACAAATTGAAATCTCCTGATTCAGCGCAAAAATTAAAGCTCTCTGGATAGGCGTTACTCTGACTTTTACCATCATCTACAGATCATCATTATTCAGCTTCATATTCTAAAATTAGCAAGAGAGTATCAGAATCTTGTGAAAAATGTTTTTTGAATATTTCTTCATGATTGACATACTTGAAATGTATATAAAAACCAGTGTTGAAAACAGTGCAGGTGCTGTTGGCCAGTAATTCTGAGAGATAGCTATTTTGGACGTATCAAGAGATGTATTGGAAAACTCTATAATACAAGAGTTTGGATTCTTAGGGTTTTAGGTAGATAAGAGTGTTGAGTTTCTTGAGCTTACTAGAAAATAGAGAGATCCTCTGATATTATTATTGTACTAAAAATTAGTTGAGGTGTTGGTGCTCCTTGAAATTGGTGTTTCAAAATGAGGGGTTGGTATTCCTTGAGTTGGTGCTCAAAAATTATCCTATAAGGCATTGTTAATAGTGGTTTTTGAAGATTAAGCCAATAAGGTAGTTTATGAGTGGTTTTTCTACCCCAGGAGGGTTTTCCACTTGGCAAATCTTTTGTCTCTTTGTTCTTCTGTGTGCTCACTGCTTTTCTGCGTTATTGTTGTTTCAGTTCACTATTGGGATTTTTACTGTTCTCAATTTTGTTTATGAATGATTACATTCAACTCATGAATGCATTAATTAGAGTAATATTGAGATCAAATCTGAGCTATGTTTTGGAAAATTCAAGATACCTCACTCAAATCATATTTTCATAAGTTTTCTAATAGACTGAGTTGCTGTTGTCATATCTTTGTGCTTTCAAAAGTGATTACTCTACTATATTGTTGAAAGAAAAGGAAATGAAAATTAAAAATATTGGTCGAAGTTGAAAAAGTTTAGACACTGATTCACCCCCCCTCTCAGTGTCTGTCCATAACTCCAACAATTAGTATCAGAGCGTAGGGTCCTCTGATAGGTCTAAACCACCTAGGATTGTTCCTGGTTTCTTGGAGTACTTTGGTTAAGATGGGAAAGAATAGAAGGAATAAGGGAAAAAGATGTTCTCAGCAATATGCTATTCATCATGTTCAACCTGAATCTAGTATAAGGAATAACAAGGAAGAGTTAATAAATAGTAGCTCTGAAATGGTAGAGTATCCTAGATCTAGAACTCCTCAGTTCGAAGGAACAAACTTTATTATATGGAAACATAGGATGGAAACATACTTAATTTATTTAGGATTTGAAGTGTGGGCTACAGTAGAAAAGGGTTGTACTACATCTACAACATCTCCTTCCACTCTTGAGGAGATGAAAGCTCTTGAATTCAATACCAAAGCTATAAATACTATTTTTAATAACTTGCCAAATAAACTTATTACAAAAGTCATTCATTACAGCAGTGCTAAGGAAGTTTGGACAAGTTGACTGAAATGAATCAGAATAGTGAGTTGCAAGAGGAGATATCTTTGGATACTGAAATAAGTTGTGAAACATCTGAGAGTGAAGAAGGTGTAAACCTTCATAGTTTTGAAAAGAAGTCCAAGGAGATCATTAATGAATATTTAGATGATCAAGAAACTTGTGTAAAAGTAGATCAATCTTTAGGTGAAGTCAACTCTGAATAGGAATATGATGAACAAAAAAGTGAGGTTGATTTGGAAGGTGAACTCCTATGTGCCTTAGATACTATTAAGCAACTTAGAAAAGAAAACTAGTTTTTAACAAGACAACTTCAACAAGAAGAGAGTTTAGAAGTCAAGTTAAAATACAAGGATGAATTGTGTAATAAACTAGAAAATGAGATTGATTCTTTAAGGAAATGTTCAGATAATGATTCCTTGTTAAAAGAACTAACTCTTAAGGATGATATGATTATAAGTCAAAAAATTGAAATTGAAGAATATAAGAAGATTGTAGATGTTGTGAGTTCTGATTTGGAGATTGAAAATATTGTTTTTCTAAAACTTGAAGAAGAGGTAGTTGCCTTAAGAAAATAGGTTGAAAGTATCAAGGCTCAATTTGGTAAAATTTAGAAATTTGATCATAGCACTAATATATTGAATGAGATGTTGGGCAGACAAAAGAATTCTAAAGATCCTATAGGAGTGGGATATGAGGTTGGACAAAGCTCTGCAGACAAATCTAAACATGAAACAATGTTTACTACTTTAGATGGAAAGAAATTTACAACCAAGCAAACACCAAGAATGAAGGTTGATCTTGGTTATAGTATGGCTGCATCAAAGGATAACATTGACACTAGAAGACAATCTAAAGATATTCATAGAGAAAAGAAAAATGTCTTCAGATCTTCACATCCTTGGCATGATCACTCATTCAGGTATAATCATTCTTTCCAAGGATATTGTTATGTTTGTAATGACTATGGTCATAAGGAAATTGATTGCATAAGATGGTCAAACAAGAATCATTCTAATGTCCCTATAAATGAGGATGTGGTGTGTTACAACTGTAACAATTTTGGTCACTTGAGAAGAGACTGTAGAATAAATATAAGTGATAATAATGTAGAGAACAACGCTGGAAAAGTCTGTAGGAAGTCTTCTATTTCTCAAAACAATCACAAAGTCATTTTTTTCAGATGTAATAACATTGGACATAAAGTACAATAATGCAGATTCAATAGAAAGATAGGTAATTTAAGTAAACATGTGAAAAATTCTTCATTGGAGTGGAGAAGAAAGAGCAATCAAGATGACAAGAAGAGAAATAAAGATGCCTCTAAGAAAACTCCTTGTGCACTCCTTGCACAAGAGTTTCCTTCCAAGTCTTGAGAAGAAGCAAAGACTTGGGGGGAGTCTATTATGGTAATATATTTTACCCCTATGGAGTCTAGAATGAGGTATGACATCTTGCATTTTCTTTTGGTGGACAATTTTTTTGGTGATGAATTTGTATGGTCTGTGTTATTTGAGACAGATTTTTTGATTGTAACATAATAGCAGAATTGTCATGGATCAAATTTAATATTTTTTTTTGAGTTATATGATAGTGAGTCATGACTACTTGTTCGGGTTTGTGACTCTAATATTGACAATCATTAATTGGAGTTGAAGCTTTGTGGTTTAAATTCCTTAACATTTTGTTATTTCTGACAAAGGTAATCATCCGTTTTGAAAGGTAATGGATAAATATCTGCATTAAGGAATGTTTTTTGCTTGGTCTTGTGGTTGACAGTTTTCAAAAGTTTTTGAAATGACAGTGCACTTTTTTTTTAAATGAAACTTTTGGATGCTTGGGTTTTGGAAATAATGGTATGTCCTTATGACATCTTTGAGCGGTGTGGAGACATATAGATGAGTTCCTCAATATATTAAAGATAAGAAAGCCTTTGTTTTTGAAGGGATGTTGATGGATTTATCTTTGGAGAACAGTGATTGAAAAACATGTTTGATGTTATGAATTATTTCTGTGATGATATTATTCGGTGTTGTGTGAGGGCTGAGATTAATTATCTTTGGTATTTTTCATCATTCTTGGTGTGGTAATAGATGTTCTCAAATGGTCTGAGGATGGGTGTACAAGAATAGTTTGACAATGAATTATGTTGTACACATGCTTTCAAGTTATACTTTGTGTATGAAAAGAGTAAAATGATGTGTGTCGTTTGAAGAAGAATAACCAGTATCATTGGTCTTTGCTATGTATTGTCATGAACAGTGACTAAGGTTACTTGTGCTGAGAAGAGGTTGGTTGTTTGTACTCAAATTCTAGTATTGCTAGATTGAAGTTAATCTGAATGTGGAGTAGGTGATCTTGAATGTGTCTTCAATCTTTAGCTAGCTCTTATGGTATTTGGTTGGCTTCTCTATTGTGTTTCCTGGCATTGCACATTCTTCTCTTCTATCCTTTGTCATTGAGGCAAAAAGGGGGAGAGTCATTTGTGTTTTGCCATCAAGGACAAAGGGGGAGTTTGTTGGATCTCAGTTGTGATCATATGGTTTGTCCTTGATGAAAAAATCCCTTTCAGTTGATTCTACTTGTTGACAGTTTTAGATTGGTTTCTCATACTTTATCTTGGTACAGTTTTGTCTATATGGTTTACATGTCTTGGCATTCAGTGGATAGTTTACATTCAGAATTTTAATATCTTATGGTACTGATTAGTTTGAGCTTCGTACAGTCTTAGGTTATCTTTTTGTACTTTGTTTCAATGACAGAAAAAGAACATTTCAGCGTGAAATTGCTAGGGTCTCCCTAATCCATTTTTCTGATAAACGTTTGTGTTGCCTTTCGGCAAGACGTTTTTGATGTCATGACGATTTGATTTTACATACAGGCAGCTTTCGGCATGACATTCAAGTGGTCTTGGCGGTAGAGGAAAGGTCTATCGGCATAAGTATTTCTCACCACTGAGAGGTCTTACCGAATGAGTCGGGTCTCATCGACTAATACATAAGGAGGGTCATCGGCATGTTGTTTCATCGAGTGCTTTGTGTCTTGGTGACCGACACAAGAAAGAACATTTCAGCAAGTGTTACACCGTCGGTATGTGGTCACAGCAAAATTGGTATGTCACGCTGACTGCCATTGCAAAATTGTATATCGGCATGAGTTTAAGGCTACGGTGAAGGGTCACAACGAAATTGCTATGTCTCACTGACCATATGCATGTGGACGTTAATTGGTGAGACACTCACGTGGTTTTGGTGACCAAGGATGAACTTATCGGTAGGAGTTTTGTTATTGGGGTAGTGTCTCATCGAACTTGAAATGTCTGCCCGACTAGTGCATATGGAGATATATCGGCAGAGCTGGGTAGTATCGGAATAGGTCTCGGCGAAGTGTTTTTGTCTTGCCGACATCACATCTAGGGTCTCAATTCGACCAAACAAAATGTACTTGGTATATAGTCTCACCGAAGATTCTTTTGTCTCACTGACCGATGCACTGAATGCCTTATCAGCATAAGGTTACTGCTTTAGTGAAATGTTATAAAGACTTTGTAGTGTCTCACTGACTTTATGCAAAGGGTTACTTCACCGAGACTCTTGTAGCTTCAGAGTAATGTCATAGCAAACCCGTCAGGTCTTGCCGACTAAGTCTTATGAGGGGCTTTCAGCGAGAGGTTGGTATTGTCTCAGCGACTCAGAGTGGATAAAGTTTTTCTATATGACATAGTGTGCTCTCCAAGAGGTCTCCCCGACATCGATATGTCTCATTGATGGAATACAAATGGTCTCTATCAGTATGAGAATTGAATTCTGTTGGCCATCTAAGGTGTTCAGGTTGTTTCAGTATGAGACAATATAATCTACGGGAGGTCTCCCCGATGTCGGCATGTTATAGCGACCCGCTTGGGATAGATGGTCTCATTGGCAAGAAAAACCTTATGTCATGGTGACCAAAATGTATCATGTGGACTTTCGGTGAAACATGGGGAAATCTACATAACGTCTCCCTGACAGCTGAATGTCATAGCAACAAACAGAGGGATGACTGATAGTGATAAAGTTGCTTTCGGCATAGGTATTGAATTGTCACAGCGACATGTTTGATCATGGGGGCTCTCGGAAAAACAAAGACTTGTCTACAAGATGTCTCTCCAATATCAAAAGGCTATAGTGATAGTGAATGAAACAAAAGGGCACGTCTTAGTGAGAAAGACTCTTGTGTCTCAGCGACTGAAACAAATTTAATAGAAATGTGATCTCAGGGAAACATAAAGATCTTCGATATGGTTTCTCCTCGACGACAAAAGGTCATGGTGACGCATAGGGACCAAAGGAACAATCAATGTTATAATTTCCTTCATCATACTTGTCTGGATGTCTCAGTGAACATTTAAGAAACTCTGTCTCTGTGGCCGATATGTGTTTTTCTAAGTATAGTTGCATGGCGACATCTTTTGTTGGTATCAAATCTCTAGAAAAATATTCTTTGAGATTTTAGAAGATATGATTTTTTGTTAGTGGGCTGTCATGAATTTGATGAAAATCTTTTAGTTACAATTTGAAATCTCCTGATTCAACATTAAAATTAAAGCTCTCTGGATAGGCATTACTCTGATTTTTACCATCATCTACAGATCATCATTATTCAGCTTCATATTCTAAAATTAGCAAGAGAGTATCAGAATCTTGTGAATTTTTTTTTTTGAATATTTCTTCATGATTGACATACTTGAAATGTATATAAAAACCAGTGTTGAAAATAGTGCAGGTGTTCTTGGCCAGTAATTCTGAGAGATAGCTATTTTGGCCGTATCAAGAGATGTATTGGAAAACTCTGTAATACAAGAGTTTGGATTCTTAGGGTTTTAGGTAGATAAGAGTGTTGAGTTTCTTGAGCTTACTAGAAAACAGAGAGATCCTCTGATATTATTATTGTACTAAAAATTAATTGAGGGGTTGGCGCTCCTTGAAATTGGTGTTTCAAAATGAGGGGTTGGTACTCCTTGAGTTGGTGCTCAAAAATTAGCCTATAAGGCATTGTTAACAGTGGTTTTTGAAGATTAAGCCAGTAAGGCAGTTTAGGAGTGGTTTTTCTACCCCAAGAGGGTTTTCCACTCAGTAAATCTTTTGTCTCTTTATTCTTCTGTGTGCTCACTCCTTTTCTATGTTATTGTTGTCTCAATTCACTATTGGGATTTTTACTGTTCTCAATTTTGTTTATGAATGATTACATTCAACTCATGAATGCATTAATCAGAGTAATATTGAGATCAAATCTGAGCTATGTTTTGGAAAATGCTAGATATCTCACTCAAATCATATTTTCATAAGTTGTCTAATAGACTGAGTTGATGTTGTCATATCTTTGTGCTTTCAAAAGTGATTACTCCACTCTATTGTTGAAAGAAAAGGAAATTAGAATTAAAAATATTGGTCGAAGTTGAAAATTTTTAGACATTGATTCATCACCCCCTCTCAGTGTCTATCCATAACTCCAACAATTTTAAAAATTCTTAGAAATGTGTGAAACCAGGTTCAGGACCCGAAAATCTAGGTGGGACTCATTCTCCCAAGGTGGTGAATGAATCTTAGATCACTAAATTTGGGCCATTCAAGCCTGAAACACTTGAATTATGATTGGGTAATGATTTGTGTTAGGATTATCCTCAAAAATACGTAATAAATGAGGCTTGTGGATGCAAAATAAGGCCAATTAAAGTATAAGAAATCCAAATTATTAATGACAACCCTAGAAAAGTGTGAAAGTGTGTTACAACAATTCACAAAACTTTAAATAAGGCATTATTTGTTAAAAGGTGCAAGACAACTAAGAGGGGGGGGTGAATCAATTGTCACCAAATTCAAGCACTTATCAACTTCACAACCACACTATTATGTTATTAAGTATGAACATGAAATGTAGATAACAAAAAGAAAAATCAAGACAATGGACACTAGATTTTACTTGGAAAACCCAATGAGGGAAAAACCATGGTGAGGATTAACTCACAATATAAAGTAATAGCAAAACTAAATACAAGAGGTTCACAGCCAGGGATCACTATCCGAATACAAAAACTCACTGCCTATAGAAACGACTCACTGTCCAACAAGGAGGCTCACTGCCTATAGATACAAAAGATAACAGAAAGATCCACCACAACAATTTACACACATTTTCAGCCTTGATTAGAAGATTGCATAAACCTTTAGCTCACTACCTTCAAGAATCTAACACAATAAATTAATGCTGCCTCAACTCACTTTTGTGCAACTCTTCTCTTCACTTGTGGCTTACCTCATCACTTTTTATGTTTTTAATCCTTCACAAATCAACTTGCATTTATACCATCTTCAACCTTAGAAACATTCTCCAAGGTCGGCCACATACAATTCATTTCATAAATTCAAATTAGGTTAGAAATTCAACATTCCCATGGTGGAAAGGAGTGAAAGTGAACCAATTAAAAACTTAACCAAGACTAAAAACATCTTGGATCAACCATACACTTCCTTAAATTTTTAATTCTTCATATGAAGTGTAAACACTAGGTTGGCCAAACCTAATGAAAATACAAATGAACATTGAAGCACACACTTCCCAGCAAGAAGATAACATGTCAATGACATAAAACACTTTATCATGCATAAGAAAACAACTCAAATAGCTTCAGATACATCTACAACAAGTGCAACAACCTTCGAACACAAAACACCTTCCATCATCCCATCTAAACTATGCAAACACATACAACAAATCTAAAACTCAACTTCTGGAGCACCAAACCATGATCATCTCTATCAGAGCACAAAGTACACCATTGCAAGAAATATTCCAGATCCGCAAGATATGAAATAAAACAACAAAGGACTGCAGAGGATAAAAAATTCTCCCAGTCCATAGACAAGCAACTCTATCAAACCAGTTCACGCACTGGTGAACACAACTTTCACACTCCATCAAACCAGAATCTACAAATTAGGAGATGCCACAAAAAAATCTCCAACAACAACCCTTTAGATTCGCACAAGCATAGGATCAACACAAAGGAAATGAAAAGAACAAACCAGAGCACATTCTGAACACATACAAAACTTTGATTTCTTTCTTTTATTATTTTTCTCAAAGGAACTTGGAAACTCATCATTTCAACATATCTACAATATCATAAGGATAGCTCCATGTACTCACAACATCTCAACAACATCTCAACTATACATGCACAATATACAATATTCTAAACCATGTTGACATGAATGACAACATTAATGAAAACACCACCAATCTTTCTCATACTTTCAACAATCTCCCCCTTTGTCATTGATGGCAACAAATTATGTGAAAAACCATCAAACACAACTCTCTCTTTCAGAATAGACATGCATCCTCAATATTCTAGGAGAAGACCTTCTCTTTCTCTTCTACTTTTTTGCACATGAATCTCTCTCCCCCTTTGACATCAATGAAAAAGATCAAGAAGCTATGATCACTCCAATGAAACCATGAAACCAATATTCCACCAAGAAAGAAAGAACCTCCACTGGTACACTTCTAGTCATCCACACAACCAGACCAATGTGCATCGATATAAGTACTTAAAGTGAAATCAGTATCCTTAGGATACCATAAGCCATAATCTGGTGTACCTTTAAGATATTAGAATATCATCTTTACAGCTGTAACATGTGCTTCTTTAGGATATGGTTGAAATCTAGTAACTAAGCATACTACATGCATCATATCCAATCTGGTAGCAATAAGATACAATAGTCCACCAATCATAGATATTTATTTGCTTTGATCAACTTTAGCAGATTCATCATCTTTACTCAACTTACATCAAGTCACCATAGGAGTACTAATCGATTTGGAGCCATCCATACCAAACTTTTTTAACAACTCTTTCACATATTTTGATTGTGAAATGAACATCCCCTTATCAGTTTGATTTACTTGAAGACCAAGAATGAAATTTAATCCACCAATCATGGAAATTTCAAATTCTTTTTGCATTTCCTCTGCAAATCTATTACACATACCTTCATTTCCTCTAAAGATGATATTATCAACATATACTACCACTATCAACTTTTTGTAACTTTGCACTTTGAAGTAGAGATTGTTTTCAGCAGAGCCTTTTCTTAATCCTTTTTTTGTTAGGTACCTATCCAATCTTGTGTACCATGCTCTGGGAGCTTGTTTCAGTCCATACAATTCCTTCAATTTACAAACCATATTTGGTTTGTCTGATAATTGGAATCCTTCAAGTTGTTCCATGTATACTTCCTCTTCTAGTTCACCATTTAGGAATGAAGACTTGACATCCATCTGATACAATTTGAAGTCCTTGTGGGTAGAAAATTCCATAAACATCCTAATAGCTTCCATTCTTTCCACTGGGGAAAATGTCTCTTTAAAGTCTATGCCTTCAAATTGTGAGTATCCCTTGCATACAAGTCTTTCTTTGTTTCTTATAACTTCACCATTTTCATTCAACTTATTCCTTAACAACCACTTTGAAAAAATTACATTCTTATTCATAGGTCTAGGAACCAGTTCCCATGTCTGATTGTTCTATATTTGGTGCAACTCTTCTTTCATAGCTCTAACCCAACTCTCATCTTCACATGCTTCACACATAGAATTAGGTTCTATTTTATAAAGAAAACACAGATTTACCTTAGTTGCTACTTTACTTCTTGTCTTCACACCTTCACTCTTATCTCCAATTATTTGTTCATCGAGATGATTCTTCTAGACATACTCAAGAGTCTTAG
Source organism: Sequoia sempervirens (assembly GCA_007258455.2). Lineage (NCBI taxonomy): Eukaryota > Viridiplantae > Streptophyta > Pinopsida > Cupressales > Cupressaceae > Sequoia > Sequoia sempervirens. The sequence goes on along the minus strand of VDFB02000363.1, from coordinate 5,603,135 downwards.
GAACAAGTTTTGGTTCATTTTCGTCTTCTTCTTTAGTTTGTTCTTATTCCTCTTCCTTATTCTTTTTAGGTATTGGTGTGCCATTAGGATCATTTGGTTCAACTTTATTTATCTCAATAGGTCTGTGCATATCCTCATCAACCTTCACATTAGCACTCTCAACAATCTTCCTCAATCTTTTATTAAAGCATCTATATGCCTTGCTAGTAGTTAAATATCCAACAAAAAATCCTTCATCACATCTAGAATCAAACTTCTCAAGATTCTCATCATATCCTTTAATGTAACATTTTATTGCAAACACCTTAAAGTATTTCATAGTAGGAGCCTTACTAGTCCATAACTCATAAGGAGTCTTTGTGTTATTTCCTCCAATCTGAACCTTGTTAAGAACATAAATAGTAGTGTGTATTTCCTCTCTCCATTACACATTAGGTGCATTTGATTCTTTCATCATGGTTCTTGCAGCTTCCTGTATAGTTCGGTTCTGTCTCTCAACCACTCCATTTTGCTATGGGGTTCTAGGAGTAGAAAAGTGTCTTTTTATGCCATGCTCCTCACAAAATACATTAAACTCACTAGAAGTGAATTCTCCACTTCTATCAAATCTCAAACATTTGATTCTTAGGTTCACTTAATTTTCTACTCTTGCTTTGAACACTTTAAACCTATCTAGAGCCAGAGTCTTCTCTCTAAGAAAAGCAACCCATGTCATTCAAGAATAATGATCAATAAGGAGCATGAAATACATGTCACCATTTAGGCTTCCTATTCTAGTAGGACCATAGAGGTCTATATGAATTAGTTCTAGCATTCTGGTAGTAGTTTTCTCTTTGCCTTTGAAACTACATCTTGTCTATTTCCATAACTGACAACTTCTACAAATAGTATTAGTAGGATTTATGGGTATGTGTAGGATCATCATGGAAAAAGAAAGTTCTTAAGGGGTGATGAAAATTTAGAAAATTTAGAGTTAGGCAACTTGACATAAAAATTTGAATAAGTTATCTATATTATTTAAAAAATATGTAAGAATAGAATCTGTAGAAAATTAAATGTAGTTTCTAAACTACTAAGTTTATTTTAAAAAAAAATTATTTGGTGAAAATCTGAAATTTCAATGCAAAAGTACTTAAATTTCAAGGAAAAAATAAGAAGTAGGTGTCTGTCTGACAACCCTAGCCACTATAAAATGATAATATTTTTTTATAAGATTTTAGATATAAGTAGAGGACTCGTGTCTCGATGTGATGCATTTTTTTTGTAATTTTTTTCCAAGTAAATAATTAATTATGAAAGCTATAAAACTTCATGAAATGTATTAGAATGTGATGCAATCAAAAAATGCCTATAGATGTTCAATCAGCCTATCAATTAGGACTTTAGTCATAATTCAAATAGAAAATGAATAATAATTATTTATTAAATTCAAAGTAAAGCATAATTAATATTGGTGGAAAGCTGAAAATATCCTTTAAAAACCCTTTTCATTTCATCAATTTTGGGTAAAAAGATGGCATTAGCCACATACCCTGCACATACCCATCATATCACCACTTTTTGGCCCATCATGATCCTGCACATACCCTTATGATTTTAGGTAGACCTTAGACCACATCTCTTGGACTTATCCTAACTAGGTTATCAAAGATAACATGTCCCATTCTCTAGTGCTATAACCAACTTTCATTAACTTGAGATACAAGGCACTGACCATCAACACCCTTAAGTTGATAAATGTTTCCATGAGTTCTCCTTCCTGCATCAACCATAGCTTCGGATCATTTTCTGATCTCACATGTATTATCCTAAAACACAAGTTTGAAACCTTTCGTACACATTTGTCCAACATTCAAAAGGTTGTGCCTTAGGCCCTTTACATAATATACATCATCAATGTTGTGAATTCCATCAAAATTAATTGTACCTTTCCCAATTTTTTTTTCTCTAGAATCATCACTAAACATGACCAAACCACCATCATACGTTCCAAGTTTAGTGAACTTACTTTTATCTCCGGTCATGTGATTTGAACATCCACAGTCAATCACCCAATAGTCTTCATCTAGTCTAGCATGAAAAGCAATGACCAAAGTACCTTCGTTCTCATCCTTCTTGTTCTCTGAATCACTTTTTCTTGCACAATTTCTAGAGTTAGCAGACACATATTTATTCTCCAAAGCTAAAAAAAAGCACTCCCTATTATCACCCTCATAATCAGATTTATCATCAGAGATTCCAGCTTCTTTTCTATCATAGTACATTTTTTTGTATTTCTTATCCTTTCTATCTTTATGATCTATGCTCTTCTTATGTACAACTCTATTTGGACATCTTGAAGCATAATGACAAATATTACCACAACTAAAACATTTAAAGGGAAACATACCTTTATACTTACCGATACCTTTCTTCAAATTCCTTTTAAAGTTAGATTTGAAATCATCTGAACCATCACTATCTAGATCATGTTCAATCTTCATTGCCTTAAATGTTGTTTCTATCTTGGGTATGTGCAAGATCATCATGGAGAAAATAGGTCCTTAAGTGGCGATGAAATTCAAAAAAATAAGAGTTAGGCAACTTCACGTAAAAATTTGAATAAGTTATCTATATTATTTCAAAAATATGTAAAAATAGAATCTATAGAAAATTCAATGTAGTTTCTAAACTACTAGGTTTATTTTAAAATATATATATATATTTGGTAAAAAATTGAAATTTCAATGGAGTAATACTTAAATTTCAGAGGAAAAATAAGAGGTAGGTGTTTGTCTGACCACCCTAACCACAATAAAATGATAATATATTTTTATAAGATTTTAGATATAAGTAGAGGACTCATGTCCTAATGTGATGCATTTTTTTTGTAATTGCTTTCCAAGTAAATAATTAATTATTATTATTTTATTACAAATTTTAAAAAATATAAAAACTCGTATGTCTGACCACCTTAACTTGGTAAAAACCGTTAGTTTTTAGGATCATATTTAACATAAAGTAGAAAATACAACACATGAACAATAAAGACAACACTTTTACCCTAGGAAAACCCAACAAAATATATCTCCAATATATTGAATGAATAAGAGCACAAATCAGCTTACAAGTTTGGCCTTACTCAAGGTTGAATTATTACAATGAATAATAGCATCACTCCCTGATGCAACGTACAAGTAAATATGCTTCCACTTGAAGTTTAATCTGTTGCAAATGAAATGGTGAACTTCATCTGGAGGTGAGAATGAAGTGATTGAATTGCTGATGAATGCATGAGCACCACCTTGTATATATGCCAAGCTAGGAAATATTTCATCTAGGCCAACCTCTTTGATTTAACTAACAAATATAAAATATCATTTGTTAACAAGGACGACCTGCCTTGATAATTATTTATTATCTTAATTTTTGCATAGGAGAAAACTATCTCCCTAAGCTACAAACACTAACACTCCCTCTTACCTATGGAGGTATTTTTCTTGTAATCCTCATCATGGGGTCTCTCGACATGACATCGAAAATGGCTACACCCAACTATGGAAAACCACATCTCAATCTCAGAGATGTACAAGAATCCATCACAGAGTCTCTCAACGTGATGTCATCATGGAGTCTCTCAACATGACGTCCACCATGGCTACTCCCATGTGTGGAAAGAAACACACATACAGGTTTCCATCATGGAGTCTATCAACATGATTTCCTCATGGAGTCTCTCAACATGACGTCCACCATGGCTACTCCCATGTATCATGGAAAAACACGAGTACAAAGGATTCTGTAGACACGTAAAATATACCAATTGACATTGTGAATCTGATCCCAACCTACTAACATCATTTCATCCCGAATCATCCCTCGGTCTAACCATTTAATCAAATCCCCCTATCTGATTAAATTCATCAATTTCCTCCCCTTAATTAAATAAATCATTTTATCTATTTAAGTCACTCTCTTTTGTTAATTAAATCAATCCATCTGATCTAATTATCCCTATTTAATTAAATAATTAATGTTATTTGATTAAATCTCTAAAGTCTATCTATTAAATTAAATAAATTAAAAAATTATTTAATTTAATATAACATCATCTCTTTTAATTAAATAAAATCAAAATCTTTATTTAATTAATCTCTTATCACATTCTTCTCATTATTTGATTTAAATAAATCCTAAAATCTAAGTCAAATAAGTCACATCACCTAATCTCTCATTAAATTAATTAACCCTTGATTAATTTAAATATCTTGTTATGTCCCATCCTCTAGATTTTGCAAGTTGCACATGAAAATAGATTTAATTCATTTATTAAACCTCTATTTTCCTCACAAGGCGTCTTTTTGGAATATCCTTCAAGTTTGAATTCAAAAATTTCAAATGGACATGTACATCCAACAAGGCAATAACTTCATCTTACATGTCCTTTTCCTTGAGCCAAGTGGCATTTATTGCATTTTCCCTTCCCTCTTGTAGGTCATTTCAACAAATTTGAAATTCAAAAATATGCATTTATTGGCACAATCCTCAAAACTGCACATCCTCCATCCACTCATAGTTTGAAAAGTTGCATCTTGCCATTAGATGAATGTTAGTCCCACATTGCTCTATTTTGAGCATTCATCCATCTTAGTAAATGTCTATAAATAAGAATCTAATCTCCTCACTTGAGCATCCACAATTTGAGTAAACTTACTATGCTCAAATCATTAGAAAATTCCATCTATTATCATTGAATCTTAGCTAGGTTATGCAGATTTTTCCCTTGGAGCACTCATCAAGCATCAACAAAGTGGATCACTTATCAACATTCATCAACATTGCATCATAGGAATTGGGAAAGGGCTAATTTTCACATCAAATTGGCACCAATTCCCCCATGGGATCATGAGTTTTCTAGTTTAATTAGGATTCAATCTATTTTATTGCTTTCTCATTGTGTTCTTCATTGCTTTTTTCCTAATTTGAACTTTGTGAATGGATTTCATGGGGAATCCCTGTTCGTGCTTGCAATATCTAATCTAATGTGTTTCTTCTTATTGTTTTGCAGGTATTAGGATTGGGGTTCACACATTTTGCAAGTTGCACATGAAAATAGATTTAATTCATTTATTAAATCTCTATTTTATGGATGTCATATGAGAGGCTGAGTACTATCAGAGGCATTATCATGAGGTTGTACCCAGAGGAGGATGGGTCCCTATAAGACTGAAAAAACACTATATGCTGGGAAGAGGAGGCTTCCATTATCTCTAACTGTTGTCTCTGACCTAGCTCTGTGGCTGCCTGTAACTCTGCAGCCTGTCTCTATTGTATGGCCTAATCCCTCTCGGCCCTGAGTTGCTCTCTCTCAATCCTAGCTTGGACCTGAGCCTGTAGTTGCACAATCAATGCATCCCAAGGATCCACCTACACTGCTAGTTGTGCTCGTGGTTGTACCTGAGGCTGATCCTCAACCCATGGTGGTGCACTTGGTGGCACTTGCTGTTGATCCGGCATCGATACATCTCCCTACCCTAGCTGAACTGGGGCCCAACTAGCTAGTCCTATCATGCATCAACCCTCCATCCTCGTCCTCCCCCTCTGCCTCTAACTCTCCACTCATCTGGGACTACTCCTAGAATAATCAATTGTAGGGGAGGCCGAAACCAATCCCTATATGCCTATGTTGTGCCTAGATCTACAGACCCCTGATCGTAGGCCCATGGCTGAGCCACCAACTGTCTAAAACTATCGACAGCCTCTAAGGCATGAATATACCACCCCCATGAAACCTGTGTCATGGTGTGGGTGAAGATGGCTACATAGTCACAATCAGGGCGATTCTGGGGCTCACCAAACTAATGTTGCACGTGCTCGGGAAGATACCTCTCGATCATCGTGTTCTCCTACCCCTGCATATAGCAGTCTTGGTGGGCAAAGAACAACTGCTCAGCATTGTCAGCCCATTTAGGCCGACCAAGGTATGGTTTCCATGTAAACACCTGCATCTTGTCGAGGAACCTCCTCTAGTAGGGGATCCCATGCTCACCTATGTGTGTGAAGGACACACCACCTCTATAATGCCACACAAGGGGATCATCTGGCACCATCAGAATTGAAACGTGTGGACGTAGCACAACAATGTTCTCCCACGCCTAGACGTGAAGAAGTGTCACCCCTGTACCAAGTTCTCCGTCATCCATGTACACGTACTCGTGCAGATCTCTATATAAAGATGCAAGAAGCACCGACCCCCAAGAAAAATGGACTGACCTATCTCGAACCATACACTCCTAGCAATATCCCCAGTTAGGACTGAAGTATCGACTTCATTTGTCTGTGGCAATGAGACCCAAAATGACCGCTGCAACAACTAGGTGGAAGGGAGGTGCCAGGATCCTATGTCGCTTGAACTTGATCTGCCCCTCGCAAAAAATGATGTCCTCTATGGCGAGGATTTTTTGGCAAGCATCGCGCCCCTCGTCCATGTCAAAAATCACTTGTTGACTATGAATCAACAATCTCAAAATACGCCAAACGTCCTCTAAGGTGATGGTGGCCTCGCCAATGGGAAGATGAAATGAAGAGGTCTCACTATGCCAGCTCTCAGCCAGCACTGAAAACATCCCTAAGTGAGTGCGAATGGGCACTACATAAGCGATATACCACAACCTTGCAATCTAGAGTCGATCCTGATCCTTGTCACCCAGGTCCTGCGACCTGTGCTCTCGAGAGTAGAGCTCCCTCACCATGTCCTGCATCAAGGAAGGTCACCATGTTAAAATTTTTGAAAAATTCTTCACCGGGCATTCGAAAAACCTCTCCAGCGGTGCAATCCATGAAGGCGCTACAATTTGATTTCTAATCAAAATCCAATGCTAGGGCATAAAAGACCAAAATGGCACCGTTGCGATGCACTTTTTCTTCCAGCGACGCACTTTGAGCAAATGCAGGACCACCCTGTCAGCCCCGAGCTCAATGTCATAGTTTGGAGTCTATTTTCAAACTCCAAACTACATCACCACGGTGCTATTTGACACCGAGTGACAGTTTTATTTCTGAGCAGCGCTATATAGTGCCCTGCAGAAAGACCGACTTTGAAAGTATTAAATGAAGGCAAAAAAATGAAAAACAAATCTCAAGGGTCACTTACTGGTGCCCCGATGCCAGGTGGTCGCTGGTACATCCAAACTCAATCAGAAATATGCAGGGGAAGCTATCATTGTGCCATATCGTCAGGAGGCCAGAGCTCAAATCTTAAAGTTGTTAATGGATGTGTGTGAAAATGACTTGAAAGTGACCCCTTGGGCCCCTCTTAAGCTTGAAAATTAGGGTTTTTTCACACTGATTGGCTGTCCTGCTAGGGTTTTGGACCCTTGAAGCTATTTTTATCCAGTTGAGGCTTTTTTTACATCATTTTATTTCATTTAGACACATTTTTGGCCTCCTAGAGCCTTTTCGGACCTGTCGGGCACCTTGTCATCTTTTTTTCGCGAGATCACCCAAAAATTGAAATTTTCATCCAATCTCTCGAGGGGGAATTATATTGGCATGTTTTCTCTCACTAGGCAGCAGTGAGGCAAAATTTTAAAAAACAAAAATTTTGGGCTTTTATCGAGATTGTTTATTCTTTGAACCAACACAACATGTGCATTGCTTCAAAGAGGGACAAAATGTAGACATGTAAAATATTCTTATTGACATTATGCATCTGATCTTAACCTACTAACATCATTTCATCTCAAATCATCCCTCGGTCTAACCATTTAATCAAATTCCCCTATCTGTTTAAATTCATCAATTTCCTTTCCTTAATTAAATAAATCATTTTATCTAATTAAGTCACTCTCTTTTGTTAATTAAATCAATTCATCTAATCTAATTATCCCTATTTAATTAAATAATTAATGTTATTTGATTAAATCTCTAAAGTCTATCTATTAAAATAAATAAATTAAAACCTTATTTAATTTAATCTAACATCATCTCTTTTAATTAAATAAAATCAAAATCTTTATTTAATTAATCTCTTCACATTCTTCTCATTATTTGATTTAAATAAATCCTAAAATCTAAGTCAAATAAGTCACATCACCTAATCTCTCATTAAATTAATTAACCTTTGATTAATTTAAATCTCTTGTCATGTCCCATCCTCTAGATTTTGCAAGTGGCACATGAAAATAGATTTAATTCATTTATTAAATCTCTATTTTCCTCACAAGGCATCTTTTTGGAATTTCCTTCAAGTTTAAATTCAAAAATTCCAAGTGGACATGTACATCCAACAAGGCAATAACTCCATCTTACACGTCCTTTTCCTTGAGCCAAGTGGCATTTATTGCATTTTCCCTTCCCTCTTGCAAGTCATTTCAACAAATTTGAAATTCAAAAATATGTATTTATTGGCACAATCCTCAAAACTTGCACATCCTCCATCCACTCATATTTTTGACAAGTGGCATCTTGTCATTGGATGAATGTTAGTCCCACATTTCTCTATTTTGAGCATTCATGCATCTTAGCATTCTATAAATAAGAGGCTAATCTCCTCATTTGAGCATCCACAATTTGAGTAAACTTACTATGCTCAAATCATTAGAAAATTCCATCCATTATCATTGAATCTTAGCTAGGTTATGTATATTTTTCCATTGGAGCACTCATCAAGCATCAACAAAGTGGATCACTTATCAAAATTCATCAACATTCATCAACATTGCATCATAGGAATTGGGAAAGGGCCAATTTTCACATCAAATTGGCACCAATTCCCCCATGGGATCATGAGTTTGCTAGTTTAATTAGGATTCAATCTATTTTATTGCTTTCTCATTGTGTTCTTCATTGTTTTTTTCCTAATTTGAACTTTGTGAATGGATTTCATGTGGAATCCTTGTTTCTTGCTTGCAATCTCTAATCTAATGTGTTTGTTCTTATTGTTTTGCAGGTATTAGGATTGGGGTTCACACAGGTTCATCAGAGAGTCTCTCATCATTACGTCTCATCTAAGTCTCAGAGATGAAGAAGGGCTCGCACCTCATATTTCTCCATCTCAGAGAAATATACACTACAAGGGATTTTACCTCATATTTCTCCATCTCAGAGAAATACACACTACAAGGGTTTTCACCTCATACTTCTCTGTCTCAAGGAAATATAAAATACAAGGGATTTCACCTCATACTTCTTTGTCTCAGAGAAATATACACTACAAAAGATTTCACCTCATACTTCATCTTAGAGAAATATACAATATAAGGGCTTTCACCTCATACTTCTTTGTCATAGAGAAATATACACTACAAGGGCTTTCACCTCATACTTCTCTATCATAGAGAAATATACACTACATTAAATCTTCATGATGATGTGACTCCCTCTGAAGCTCCAAGTTCTTGCATCAACCTCCTAACCTCCTCGTCCAAGGTTTCCTCTTTTGGTTTGTCAGACTCCCTTTGAATGTTAATTCCTCCTCTTCAAAGAACTAATTGCAATGAAAATCTGAATAGATTCTTCCTCTTCGAGAGATGTCTTCAGTTATGTGCCACAAACTCAGTCCTATGGCAGCAAGATGTGTTTCCACTGATGTCATGGTAGTTCATTTCTTCAGCCCGAATGACTTCCTCACAGGATGCCTCGAGCTCTTCCTCCCTTGAATGCAATATCTCATCATCCATATGCTTCTCAGTCCATCCTGAAAGCATTTTAGAGAGATTACTAGTAGTTCATAGAATCAAGCTACCCCAAAGAGAAATATCTAGACCAATGCTACATAAAAATTTATTCAAGGTACAAGAATAAAATACTTATCTCTTTATTGTTTCTATTGCACCCATTTTACTCTTCCTGAAAACCATCATCTTTGCTTGATGATGTACCCTATATTTGCATGAAGCAAACACCTAATATTCTCCAATTCCCTATAATATTCAATGCCCAGTGGTAGTAGTAGCAAACTTCCATTTTGAGATGGTGAATGTACCAACAACAAAATTTTGTATCATAAAAATAGAAGCACCAATATATTTTCTATCATTGAGAACAACCCTCAAACAATCCAAGTAGTGATCAAACAATTCAAATGAAATACTTATGTGCATATTGCAAATGACACCTTGGTCAATAATCTGCCCAGTTTCATTATTTAGACTCTCAATCATGAATTGTATGATTACACAAGAAACATGTGCAATGTCATTTAGCGATAGAAAAATCCAATAGACAGATAATATGGAATATACGAATTCTACTAAAAGATCATCATGCATCACAATTTACCACATTTCATATATATATATTGGAAAATCAACATATAACAAATTTTTATAGTACATTCTACTAATGCTCATCAAATTAATTCATAGAATGAAGGTACCCGAAGTTCCATTCACTAGATATAGTCCTGCCAACATGTTCAACTTTTGCTTCCTTCTGAGGTCCTAATTCCATTCCAAATGGTGTTGCCAGTACTTAGTATCCATAGGTGGAGAAAGGCTCTAATTGGTGAGTGGTGAGAGCTAGAGGCTACGCAGCCATGAGAAAATTGGGAGTCACTCTAAATGATAATTGTTATACTTAGATCAGTGTGTCCTTCGCGATTCCTAATGATGTATAGTATCCGCAACCCTGGGAGTTGATTATGGATATTGTTGATGGATTTTTTAGGCTCACTCGGTGCTGTATGATAAGATATGAGCTTCGTAGTAGACGTGAATGTTTAGGCCCTAAATGCTCAATCTTTTCCACTTATCCGCCTCCAATACAAACATCTCCTCTTGAGTACCATGCCAATAAACTACATAAGATTCAATGCCTTCCAAAATGAACTTCATGGAGAATCTACTAAATTAAATCTGATTGGATCTCTTCAACCTGCTCTGATACCATGCTAGTTTTTAGGATCAGATTTAACATAAAGTAGAAAATGCAACACATGAACAATAAACACAACATTTTTAACCTAGGAAAACCCTCCTACTCAAGGTAGAAAAACCTAGGAAAATATATCTCCAATATATTGAATGAATAAGAGGAGAAATCTGCGTACAAGTCTGATCTTACTCAAGGCTAAATTATTACAATGAATAATAGAATCACTCCTTGATGCAATGTACAAATAAATATGCTTCCACTTGAAGTTTGATTTGCTACAAATGGAATGGAAAACTTTTGCTGGAGGTGAGAATGAAGTGATTGAAATGATGATTAATGAATGAACACCACCTTGTATATATACCAAACCAGGCAACCTTTCATCTAGGTCGACCTCTTTGATTTAAATAACAAATATAAAATATCATTTGTTAATAAGGCTGACCTACCCTGATAATTATTTATTATCTTAATTTTTACTTAGGAGAACAATATCTCCCTAAGCTACAAACACTAACAAAAACTTCATGAAATTCTTTTTTTTTAATCCTATAGTATGCGAAGCATAAAATGTGACACATGTTTCAGATTCAAAAAATGTGATACTGTTTGAAAGCTATATATGTTTTTCAATCAGCCTATCAATGAAGACTTTAGTCATAATTCAAATAGAAAATGAATAATAATTATTTATTAAATTCAAAGTAAAGGATAATTTATATTGGTGGATATCTAAGAATTTCCTTTAAAAACCCTTTTCATTTCATCAATTTTGGGTAAAAAAAGTCATCAGCCACATACCCATCATGTATCGCCACTTTTTGGCCCATCACGATCCTACACATACCCTCTTCTCCTCTTTCTTTCCAAACTTTCTCATTTCAAATGTATTCAAGGTACCAAATAGTTGCTCTTTAGTATATTTATTAGGATCATATGTTTCCTCAATAACTTAAACCCTGTCACGATAACACTCTAATAGGGTCATTAGAATATTCTCAATTATATCTTCATCAACCAGAGTGCCCCCTTGATTCCTAACTTCATTTTCTGCTACATCAACCCTTTGGAAATAGCTTGCAATATCTTCTCCTTCCTCCATTTTCAAATTCTAATATCTACGCTTGGCCGTCAACTTCTTTGTCAATTTCACTCTATCATTTCATTCATAAAGATCTTCCAACTTCCAAACTTCATAAGCAATGCCCAAAGAAATAACTTTTTTTTTGCTTAGTTTTGGATAAAGAACTGTAATTAGCATACCTCACTTTTTCACTCTCCTCATAAGCGAAAACCTGATCTGCAATAGTATGACAACTCGCCAATTGTATATACTTTTTTTGAATAGCCTTCTTGGTCTTGTAACCAAGAGAGATAATATATCCTCTCATCTACACTTTCCAGTCACTGTAATTAGTTCCATCAAACATAGGGATTGCCAACTTATGCACCATCAGATCTACCTTAAGTGGTTAAGCTCTTCACCATGGAACCAATGCTTTGATACTAGTTGTTAAAAGGTGCAAGACAACTGAGAGGGGGGGTGAATCAATTGTCACTAAATTCAAACACAAAACTTCAAACACTTATCAAATTCACAACCACACTATTTTGTTATTAACTATGAACATGAAATGCAGATAATAGAAAGCAAAATAAACACAATGAACACCAGATTTTACATGGAAAACCTAATGAGGGAAAAAACCACAGTGAGGATTAACTGACAATATAAAGTAATAGCAAAACCGAATAAAAGAGGCTCACTACCCAAATACAAAGGATCACTACCTACAAAAAGGACTCACTATCCAACAGGGAGGCTCACTGCCTACAGATACAAAAGATGACAAAAATATCCACCAGAATAATTTACACACATTTGCAGCATTGATTAGAAGATTGTAGAAACCTTCAGCTCACTGCCTTCAGGAATCTAACACAATAAAGTATTGCTTCCTCAACTCAGTTTTGCACAACTCTACTCTTCACTTGTGGCTTACTTCATCACTTTGTATGTTTTTTAATCCTTCAAAAATTGACCTACATTTATAGCATCTTCAACATTAGAAACTTTCTCCAAGGTCAGCCACATACGCTTCATTTCATAAATTCAAATTAGGTTGGCAACTCAACATTCCTGCAGTGGAAAGGAGCGAGAGTGGAAAAATTAAAAACTTAACAAAGACCAAAACCAATGTCTTGGATCAACCAAACACTTCCTTACTTAATGTAGACATGGAAAATATATCGATTGGTCTCACACACTTGATCCTGAATCATCTCCTTTGCTAGTCATTTAATTAAATAATCTTTATTTAATTAAATTCATCACATTTCATCTCTTAAATAAATAAATCATTTTTTATCTAATTAAGTCATCATTTCCTATTAATTAAATAAATCATTTTATTTAATTAACCTCTATGGTCTCTCTTTAATTAAATAATTCATTTTATTTAATTAAATCTCTAAAGGCATTAAATTAAATTAAATAAATTAATCTTTATTTGATTTAATCTAAAATCATCTCCTTTTAATTAAATAAATCAAAATATTTATTTAATTAAGTCTAAATCATTTCCTCTCATTTTGAGTTATTTCAATCCAAAAATCTAAGTCAAAATGATCAAATCAATTAATCTCCTTTAAAATTAATCAAATCCTGATTAATCAAAATCCTAATCACTCAAATCCTCTAGCTTTTGCCACTTGCTCATGAAAATCATTTTAATTGATTTATTAAATCCCTTTTTACTTTCAAAAAGGTATCAAGGATGGAATATTACTCAAATTTGAAAAATCCCTCCAAAAGGTCTTGTCCATGCAACAAGGCATTAAAGGCCTCTTACATGTCCTTTTCTTGAGCCATGTGACATTAACTTCATCTTTCATCTCATCCTTCAAGCCATCTTTTGAATTTCAAATTTCCCCCTGTTTGCACATTCTCCAAAATGTGCTCCATCTCTCTTCAATGGCATGTTGACAAGTGGCACTTTATCATTGGATCATCTTTAGTCCCACATCCTCCATATTTTTCATTCTTCAATCCCTATCTCTTATAAATAGAGGCCTTCTCTATTTGTTTTGAGAGACATAATCAATGTAAAATCATTATGCTCATTTAGGAGGAGAATTGGAGCCAAAGTTATCATCTTCATATCAATTTCATCCATTCTTCATCCATGATAGCTAGGTTATGTTGGATTTTCTCCAAGGAAGAATTTAATCTTCATCAACTCATCACAAAGCTTACAAGGGATTGGAAAAGGGCCATTATCCACATCAAAATGACACCAATTCCCCCATGGGATTGAGAGTTTTCATGCTCTAATAGGATTTAATATCTTTCTTTGTTGTGTTCATTTATTTCCTATTTTGTGCGTTGTAAATGAATTGCATGGGGAATCTTAGTTCTAACTTGCATATGTGACTAACATTGTGTTTGTCTTTTGTGTTTGTGCAGGTCTAGGATTGGGGTTCGCACTTAAATTTTTAATTCTTCATATGAAGTGGAAACACTGGGCCAACCAAACCTAATGAAAACACAAATCAACATTGAAGCACACACTTCCCAGAAAGAAGATAACACATAGATGACATAACATGCTTTATCATGCACGAGAGCACATCTCAAATACCTTCAGATACATCCATATCAAGTGAAACAACCTTCAAACACAAAAAAAACTTCCATTAGTCCATCCGAACTATGCAAACAAATACAACAACTTTGAAACTCAAATTTTGGAGCACTAAACTAGGAACATCTTTTCCAGAGCACAGGGAACACCATTGCAAGACATATTCTAGATCCACAATAGCTAAAACAAAATAGCAGAGGATGGTAGAGTAGAAACACTTCTCCTAGTCCATAGACAAGAAACTCTATCAAACTAGTTCACACACCAATGAACATAAATTTCACACTTGAACTGTTGATTTTTGGTTCCTATGTGTTTGTCTAGCTCTTCTAGGGTTTTTCACCTAAAAGGAGAGAGATAGGTCCCAAAAATGCTAAGGATTCATTCAAAAAAACTTATGTGAAATGTTGTCTAAACTAAATGAAGTAAAATAAATGCAATTGACTAAATTAAATGGATGAAAATGAATGTAAAAGTGAGATTTAAGCTATGTTTGAAAACACGATGATATGCAAACAATGAAGTAAATGAAGAAATAATGCAAAACAAAAAGAAATAGGAAAAAACAAAGTGCACCTGGAAAATATTTGATGAATCTAGAATTTTGTGGATGTTGGTTGAAATAATTAATTTTTCACAATGGGACTCATTCGCCCAGGGTGGTGAATTAGTCCTCCTACTGGTGAAAAAGTGTCAGAAACTAGTTTATGACAGTCGGGATCTAGAATCAAACAAAACTCAGATTTTCAGTCCTAAGGTGGGACTCATTTTCCACTGGTGGTGAATCAGTCCTCTCCCAAATTTTTGAAAGATTAGGGGACAACTCTACAACACCAGATCTGAAAATCACTGATTGTCGGGTTGTTGAAGTCAATTTTGCAAGAAACAGGCAGAAAACCTTCTCCAAGCTTGAAATAAAAATAAGTTGACTTGAAGCACCTAGTTGACTTGTTCTCCACTTTTCAACACCAAAAATATTGTTAAATCTGCATACATAGGTCTGCAAACACACATGCAATAGGGAAAAATGGTTGAGGGTTAGCAAATAGGGGTTTTCTTTGGTCAAACCCCACTTTGGTAATCAAACCCTTAATGAAAGAATTAAATGAAAGTGAATGATAAACTAATAACATGAAAATGCTATCAACTTACCAAACCCTTGATAATGAAAGTATGAAGTAATGTCAATGGATGCTCCAAAGTGCTTGAATATTTCTTGAATTGATGTTGTAAGATGCTTGAATGCTTAGATTACTTGAATATGATGTGTGAATGTTGGAGGATGTAAAATGAGGTGAAAATTTCTTATTTATACAATCTTGTGCCTTAGTTACCTAGTCATACCTCATCATAGGCTCGCATCAAGTGTTTTTGAATAAAAACCCAAAAGGAAATTTTAATTTTTTTTAATTTGGAGCCAAGGGGGACTCATTTGCTACCCATGGAAAATGGGTTCCACCTAGGACCTAAAAAGTGTTGGGAATTAAGTCATATTTAATGTTGTTTATCAGGAGTACATTCAAAAATACACTTAATTAAAGCATATGAGGGCATAAAGAGGTCAAATAAGTCATAAGAAAGGGATAAATAGAGAAGTTGTGCCTAGAAAAGCATGAAATCTTATTACAATACTTTACAACACTTCAAAATAGGATTTTATGATGTGTAAAAAGGTGATTTTTAGGTGAATCGTAGTGAATAAAGTTTATAAGAATGTAGAAATTTATTACAACACTTCACACACCTTCACAAGATGTCATTATTTGAATTTTGGTACCTAAATATGCATGTTCAAGCCATGTTGCAACATAAAATCAAAGCAAAATATATCAAATACCATGAAAGGGTATGTGTGGGATCATGATGGCCCAAAAAGTGGCGATATTATGGGTATGTGTATGGTATGTGGCTGACGACCTTTTTTTTACCCAAAATTGATGAAACAAAAAGAGTTTTTAAAGGAGATTCTCAACTTTCCACCAATATAAATTATGCTTTACTTTGTATTCAATAAATAATTATTATTCATTTTCTATTTGAATTACGACTAAAGTCCTAATCGATAGGCTGAATGAAAAAAAATTATAGCTTTCAAATGGTATCACATTTTTTGAATCCGAAACATGTGTCACATTCTATGCTTCACATACTATAGGATTAAAAAAATAAATAATAAATTTCATGAAGTTTTGACCAAGTTAAGGTGGTTAGACATATGATTTTTTATATATTTTTTAAGTTGTAATAAAAAAATCATAATTAATTATTTACTTGGAAAAAAATTACAAAAAAATATGCATCACATCTAAACACGAGTCCTCTACTTATATCTAAAATATTATAGAAAAATATTATCATTTTATTGTGGTTAGGGTGGTGAGACAGACACCTACTTATTTTTTCCCTGAAATTTAAGTACTACTACATTGAAATTTCAAATTTTCACCAAATAGATTTAAAAAAAATAAAAATAAACCTAGTAGTTTAGAAACTACATTCAATTTTCTATAGATTTTATTCTTACATTTTTTTGAAATAATATAGATAAATTATTCAAATTTTTATGTCAAGTTGTCTAACTCTGATTTTTCTAATTTTTTTGCCACTTAAGGGCCTATTTGAAGGTTGTAATAGTATAAGACCTTTGTTTAAAAGCAGTTGAAGTATCCTTTCACATTTAGGTGGAGGACGTGTAGGAAACTTTTACTTCTTCAATTTATATGGCCATTTTTTGTTTGCTAGATTCTCCGTGTTCATGAATGGAAGGATGAAGGGGACCCATGGGGTTCCTAACATCCTTGTCATTAGAAGGAGAGAATGGCTGTTCACATGGAAGGAGAATGTTCAAGTTAGGAGAAGCATTCAAGATCACTGTACTAGTATCCTAAAGTCTCCTTGGTTGAAGAGGATGTCTATCAGGATGAGAAGGATCTTGATATCCTAGTCCTGTTGTGTTTGCTTCAATTGGTTTTTGTTCAAGAAGCTGATGAATGACATGTTCATGTTTTGTGTCACAACCTTGTTTACATAAGATAGTGAAACTGTTACCATATGTTGCTTCATGGTTTATGGAAGTGTTTGTGATCATAAAAGGCGTGTGAATGTGTTTGGTTAGAGCAACTAGGTCCACTTGAGGGAGGAACCTTAGGTCCATTATTGATTTTAGGATGTAAATATGCAAAGTGATCAAGAGGTGCAATAGTAGGAAGATCTTATGACTTCATGGAGGGATAAAAGGATACATTGGCTTCTAAGTTATCAATGCAATCATTGTAGAACTTGTTCATGCTAACATCATCTTCTCCAATGATGTCTACATCATGAGGAGGACAATGATGAGGAGTTGAAGGAACATGAGGTAGCTCAATGTCATTGGGGTCACAACCAAATGCATAATTGGACATGTCTACCAATGATTTTAATGAATTCCAAAACTTATTGAAAGAAAATTCCATGATGCAAAGAAACTAAGATGCAATAAACCAGTAAAAATAGAGATTCTGGAAATTAAAATAGAATGCAAGAACAATAAACTGTAATGCAAAAAAATGCTAGAAAGATGCTAGAAATGTTGTCTAAAAAGTGTAGAGGGATTGATTTGCCTAGGGTGGCGAATGAGTCCCAGTATGCAATTTTTTTGTGTTTTTCAAAAAAATTAAGATGATTTTAATGCTCTACAGAATGCAACTAAGGATGCAGAATGTATATTTTCTATTTTCTCATTAAGATGCAATGCAAAAATGAAATCTAAATGAATTTTTCACTAATGCAATATGAAAAGTCTTAGAATGCAAAAAAAAAATGTCCTAAATGATGTTGATGCAAATGTAAACTAAGATGCAATATGTGAATGAAATAAAAAATGAAAAGTGTTCAAAATGCAAGTTCACCAAAATGAACCATTGATTTTTGGTTCCTATGTGCTTCTCTAGCTCTTCTAGGGTTTTTCACCTAAAAGGAGAGAGATAGGTCCCAAAAATGCTAAGGGTTCATTCAAATAATGTTATGTGCAATGTTGTCTAAAATAAATGAAGTAAAATAAATGCAATTGACTGAATTAAATGGATGAAAATGAATGCAAAAGTGAGATTTAAACTACGTTTGAAAACACACTGTGATATGCAAACAATGAAGCAAATGAAGAAATGATACAAAACAGAAAGAAATAGGCAGAAACAAAGTGCACTTGGACAATATCTGATGAATTTGGAATGTTTTGGATTTTTGTTGAAATCATTAACTTTTCACAGTGGGACTCATTTGCCCAAGGTGGAAAATTAGTTCTCCTATTGGTGAAAAGTGTCGGAAACTAGTTTCTGACAGTTGGGATCCAAAATCTGACAAAACTCAGATTTTTAGTCCTAAGGTGGGACTCATTCTCCATTGGCGGTGAATTAGTCCTCTCCTAAATTTCTAAAAATTAGGGGACAACTCTGCAACACCAGATCTAGAAATCACTGATTGTCAAGTTGTCGAAGTCAATTCTATGAGAAATGGACAGAAAACCTTCTCCAAGCTTGAAATAAGAATAAGTTCACTTGAAGCACCTAGTTGACTTGTTCTCCACTTTTCAACACCAAAATTCATGTTAAATCTACACACCTAGGTCTACAAACAAACATGCAATAGGGAAAAATGGTTGAGGGTTAGCAAATAGGGGCTTTCCTTGGTCAAACCCCACTTTCATAATCAAACCCTTAATGAAACAATGAAATGAAAGTGAATGATAAACTAATAACATGCAAATATTATCAACTTACCAAACCCTTGATAATGCAAGTTTGAAGTAATGTCAATGGATGCTCCAAAGTGCTTGAATATTGCTTGAATTGATGTTGTAAGATGCTTGAATGCTTAGATTGCTTGAATATTGCCGACAAGTATTTTTGAATAAAAAATTAAAAGAATTTTTTAAAAAAAATGAATTTGGAGACAAGGGGGACTCATTCACCACCCATGGCAAATGGGTCCCACCTAGGACCTGAAAAAAAGTGTTGGGAATTAAGTCATATTTAATATTGTTTCTCAATCTTACATTCAAAAATACACTTAATTAAAGCATATGAGGACATAAAGGGGTCAAATAAGTCATAAGAAAGGGATAAACAGAGAAGTTGTGCCTAGAGAAGTGTAAAATCTTGTTACAAGACTTTACAACACTTCAAAATAGGACTTGATGATTTGTAAAAAGGTGGATTTTAGGTAAATTGTAGTGAATAGAGTCTAGAAGAATGTAGAAATGTCTTACAACACTTCACAAAACCTTCACAAGATGTTTTTATTTGAATTTTAGTACCTAAATATGCATGTTCAAGCCATGTTGCAACATAAAATCAAAGCAAAATATATCAAATTTACCATGAAACAAGACCTAAAAGGCTATGAAAATTAAAAGGGGTCATTTTTCTACCGCACAACACTCCAAACCAGAAGCTAGAAATCAGGACATGACACCAACAAATCCCCAAGAACAACCATTATGATCCTCACAAGCATAGGATCAACACAAAAGAAATACAAAGAACAAACCAAAGCACATTCTAAATACATACAAAACTTTGACTTCTTTCTTTTATTAATTTTCTCAAAAGAACTTGGAAACTCATTATTTCAGTATATTTTCAATATCATAAGGATAGCTCCATGTACTAACATCTCAAAAACATCTCAACTATACATGCACAATCTGCAACATTTCAAACCATGTTGACATAAATGACAACATTAATGACAACACCACCAATCTTTCTCATAATTGCAACATTATTAAGGTTTATTTTGACTAAAAGGAGGTTTATTAGGTTTAGTTAATTAATAAAACCTTAGAAAATTGTGAAAGTGAGTTACAACACTTCACAAGAATTTAGCAGGATACCTTTTATGTTCATTAGTTCAAAAGGGCCCAAGACCTAATTTGAATGTGTCAACCACATTACAAAACTAAATCAAGGCAACATTAGGCTCAACTCTACAAGGAGGGACCAAACAAGTGTGAAAATGTCCCTGACATTTTTTGACACTACAATTTGATTACCAAAACTGGGTTTAACGAAGGAAAACCCATTTCCACTAACAAAACAACATTTTCCCCTCTCTTTAGTGTGTGATTTGTAGGTCTAGGTTGAAGACACATTGGAGAGAAATTTTGGAGAAATTTGTCAAATTTGTCACCTTGCATTGAAAATCATTGGAAGATTTCTACAGGTTGCAAATTAGGGTTTCAGATCTAGAAATCAATTAGAAAGGACAGAGCAGACATTGAGGAGTAGATTCAGGCTTTGAAGTTTCAAAAAACCCTAATTGTACTGATACTCCAGTTCTGGCATATGAGTCCCAATATAGGTGATTTTTTTAGATTCTTGCAATTTCATACACCCTTTTTCTATATTTAAGTTTATGCCCAAAAACCTTGATCTAGAACTAAATCGCCTAGATTGGCGTGTGAGTCTCAGGAGGCTTTAAAATTAGTATTTTCAAAATTTCAGGCCTCTATCTAGTCATCTCCATATTTCCAGGTATACACATTTCATCTTGTAGTTCTCTATTATCATTTTCATGCATTTTTAGGTCATTTAGTAAAAGATTGCATCATACCAAGTTTATGCATTTTGATTTGCATTTCATTTTTCTTTCCAATCCCTAGCTTGGTGGTCAACCCCTCATTAGTTTATAATCAAACCCTAGGACAACCCTATTGCAAGATATCTTTCTCCTTTGTACACCTTAGGTTGATATCTCTAGGGTTATCCTTGAACGAGAGAGTGTGAAGATTGTTAGTCTATCTCCAAAACATAGAAGAAACAAAATTCCACCTTTCATGACTATTGAGAGCCTTACCCTACTCAATCAAAAAAATTCCCATTTAATTGAATCACAAAACAACCAAATTTACATTTACTTTAAATCAATAATTGCTGAAATCTTCTAACAACAATTAAAGACTTTTTGTTTTGAATCAATCGAGTGTGGATACAGGTAAATCACATAAATTATGGACACAAGAATATTAAGAATAAAACTATGAGTGTACACTTTTATTCCCACATCACCCTCGATCGATTTCTCTCTAATGAGCTATCTTTCAACCTCCTTGTAATTGTAATTTCTTGCTATATATAACTCTTTGGACTCTCAAATGCTCTTTGTGTCAATTCCTAGCAATTACACTTAAGACTCATTAGTTTAATACTCAATCATTGCAATTTATCTCTTCTATTTCTTGGTCTATTACATTTTTTATATCATACTTCAAAAGAGGAGCTCCAGGCCAAAACTTGTTACAACCTCTTAAGGAAATTGACTACCACGGCACAATTCAAATTAAAATTGAAACTACTTTATCTCCCAAATCTGCAGACATGGTCGAGAAACAATCTAATTTTTATAGAAGAAAACCATTTGAAAAATGTCTTTTAATCTCATTGACCAGGTTTTCATAGTTGTCTAAATCCAAGTTATCGCAAAGAGATTCTTTACAACTCCTATTCAAATACAACTCTCATTACAGTCTTTGACCTTTTCTTCTAGCCTTTGCAGGTTTTCCTAAGACGTAGGAATCTATTTGATAACACTCGACATCCACCATATGCCACATGGCATCATAGTACATTCCATATTTGTAGTGACACCACAACTAGAGAAACCACCTCATTTACATAGACCCTCACACTCAGATTGAAGTAACTTTGTTACGCAGTGACCTTGGATGTGTAAGGAATAGCCAATTCTAATGTATTTTAGTTAGACATCTCTTCGTATTGTTGGAAATATTAAATTTTCTGACTAAGCCTCTTTCTCACATTAGCCCCCTATCTCACCTACCTATCAAGAGCCTCCAATGGCAATTTTATTTTTTGGGATCTCCATCCCTGTTCTGCTACTAACAACTCAAGAATTTAATGTGGTAGAAAATTTTGAATTTCTAGAATTAATTGTGGTAGGTGATTTCAAAATTTGAAAGGGATATTTTGTGAGGACAAAAAGGAATGAAGACATTCAGTCAGTTAGTTTTTTTGAGTTTCCTCTATGCACTAGCACTCTGAGAAAATGAATGTTTTTTTGTGTGAGTTCTCTATGTGATTCAGAGAAGTCCTGAACAACAACACCTATAGTTTTTTTTTGGTGTGTTTGCAATGAGAAGTTGAAAGCTCTTGATAGCTAAGTTTTTTCTAGGAATAGCAGATAGTTCCAATCGAATAGAAAGAAAGAAAAGCTCTTTGTAGCTCCTGATAGTTGTTTGAAGTTTGTGGGTGGAGCTCCAAATTGTTTTGTGTTTAGTTTGTCAATAGTAGATTATAGTTTTAGTTTGAAAGAATTTTGTAATTTGTCATTTTTTCATTAATACAAAAACAAATATTGCATGCCTAGTTCTATGTGTCTCCATTCTGTCTTTGGTTTGTTATTCCACATTTTTTTTATATTCCCCTATTGTTTGGGGAAATAAGACAGCAACTTGTAGGTTTTTATTCTATTTTAAATTTTTGACATGGTATTAGAGCTAGAAGACCCTAAGTCTTGAGTGAGTTGGGAATTTTTTTTTCTTGGTGTTTAAAGTTTTTCTTTTGGGAGACATGGCTGGAGATGAAAGTAAGAGTTGGAAGTAGCCACCGTCCTTTAATGGATAGAACTATGATGTTTGGGAAAAGAAGATGAAAACCATAATGGTTGCAAATGGTTTGTGGTAGTTTGTGATCAGTGGGTTCAATTATGTGACTGATCTAGCAACATACATTTTTCTCACAAATAACCATAAGGCCTAGTTGAAGGAGTTCAAGAGGAAAGATGTAAAAGCATTGACTCTTATTGAAGCAGCCTTGATAGAGGTCATTGTTCCTAGAATAGTAGTAGCTAACTATGCAAAGGAAGCTTTGGAAATCCTCCAAACCAGCTACAAAGGGACTGATAAAGTCAGTTTGGTGAAGCTCCAGATGCTTCAGAGCGAGTTTGAGACTCTCTAAATGAAGGACAATGAGTCCATCTTAGAATTTCACACAAGACTCTCAAGTTTGATAAACTAGTTGAGGGTGAATAAAGAAGTCATTGAAGACCAGAGGATTGTGGAGAAAATCCTCGAAAGTTTTCCCATGAAGTTTCATGTAGTTGTGATTGCCATTAGTGAGGCAAATGATCTCTCAACATTGTCCATTGATAAGATGATGGGTTTTTTGCAAACCCATGAGCAGTGCCTAAATAGGTTTGCAAGTTCTTCCCAAGAGCAAGCTTTTAAAGCCTAGTAAAATGCAAAATGAAGGGGGAGAGGTAGAAATAACTCCAAATGTGGTAGAGGTAGATCTGGATGTGGTAATGTTGCAGCAGATAGCTTTGGACAAGCACACAACCAAGAGGGAACAAGCAACTATCAATCCAACTCTAGACAAGCCAAGAAGAACAACAACTCGAGTTAGAAGGGTGACAAGGGAAATAGTGAGTGCTATTATTTCCATAAATTTGACCATTATGCAAGTGAGTGCTAGAAAAAGAAGCACGATTAGTCCAAGAAAAGTGAATATGTGGCTGATGAAAAAGTGGTTGAAGGTAATCAACAAAAGGCCTTCATCATGTGCAACATTGCTGAGCAAGGTAGTGATGAGGTATGGTTTTTAGACAGTGGCTATAGCAACCATATGAGTTGTAATGAAATTTTATTTTCTTTCATTGATAGGAATGTTAAATCTGAAATAAAAATGGGGAACAAATAAATAGTTCTAGTTGTGGGAAAATGATCTGTTATTTTTCAAACCAAGCACGGTGAGAAGGATATTGATGATGTTTATTTTTCCCCTAAGTTAAAGTACAACCACATGAGTGTTGGATAGTTGATCTTAAATGGATATAAAGTGTTGATGGAGAAAGGTCAATGCATTATTTATGACAATAATGAGAGGAAAAAATTGTTTGCAATAGTTCAAATGACAAAGAACTAGATGTTTCCTTTGAATATTGAGATGTGCTTCTCATCTCAGTCCATAGCTACACCTCTCATGAATGAAAAATCTACAAAAATACAACAAGTATCCCTTAGGAGCACCATTTAAGACACCCCCAAGCTATGGAATCTTAGGTATGGACACTTAGGCTATGTTGGTTTATGTCTTTTGTCCAAGAACAAAACGGTTGATGGTTTTCCAAGAATAGTAGAGCCTAATGTTAAGTGTGAGGCTTGCATTTTGGGTAAGCAACATAGGTAGCCCTTTCAATCAGGAAACTCTACAAGGGAAAGAGAAATGTTGGAGCTAGTTCACATAGATTTGGTATGCCCTATGCAAACCATATCTATTGGTAAAAGCCAATATTTTATGACCTTCATTGATGATTGCAGCCATAGGAAATGGGTCTATTTTTTTCAACATAAGTCTGAAGATTTTGACAATTTTGTAGTGTTTAAAGCCTAGGCTAAAAAGGAGAGTTGAATTTCATCAAGTTCCAAAGGTCAGATAGAAGGGGAGAGTATAACTCTAATAATTTTTTGAATTTTTGCAAGTAACATAGCATCAAGAAGGATCTAATAGCCAGTTATACTCCACAACAAAATTGAGTGGCTGAGAGAAATAATAGGACCATCATGGAGATGGAAAGGAGCATGATCAAAGCAAGGGGACTCCCAAATGAATATTGGGGAGAGGTTGTAGCGATAGTTGTATATCTAATAAATAGAGGTTCTAGAAAGGAATATTTTAGAAAGATTCCACAAGAGGCATGGAAAAAATGCATGTAGTTGGTTGAGCACTTAAGGGTGTTTAAATGTGTGGCATATGCACTTGTGCCAAAAGAGAAGAAGTAAAAGTTGGATGAAAAGGGTGAGAAGTTCATATTCATGGGCTACAATGAAGGGTCCAAATCCTACAGGCTATATAATCTTATCACTAAGAAAATCATCATTGGCAGAGACATGGAGTTCCTAGAGGATGAGGCATGGGATGGCTCGATAGTTTTTGACAGTTTAGAACCGCTCCCGATAGCTCCTGAAGAAGAAAAAGAATAAGAAGTGCAACAAGATGAGCCTACAGTCACTCTTGATAGCTCCAAACCAACACTAGACTGCTCCCGACAGCTCTTGATAGCTCTTGATGTAGGTAGATAGTTAGGAAGACAGTCATAGACAACTAGAGAATTGGCTATAAAGAGATCCCAATAGCTCTTGACAACTCCTGACATGAGAAGAAAAAAATGCAAGCAACCATAGATAGCCAGAGGATTGGCTCCAGAGAGCTCTCGAGAGATCCAGACAGAGTTTGTTTAGTAGAGAAGAAATAGTACTAAAAGTTCAGATCCCACTCTAACCTACCTAATGCCAAGAATTACCAAGAGTCTAAGGGAGATCTACCAAAGTGAAAGGTATGATGAAGAATTTGATGACAGTGTGAATTTTGCATTGTTTTCTCATAGTGATCCAATTTATTTTGAGGATGCTATGAAACAGGAGAAATGGTGTGAGGCCATGGATGAGGAGATAGATGCAATAGAGAGGAATAGAACAAGGGAGTTAACTGATTTTCCTCCCAAAAAGCAAGTAATTGGAGTAAAATAGGTCTATAAGACAAAAAGTGATGCCAATGAAAGAATAGAGTGACACAAGACACAATTGGTGGTTAAGGGGTACAAATAGAAATTTGGGAGAGATTATGATGAGATATTTGCTCCAGTAGCAAGGATGGAAACTGTGTGTGTAGTCATAGCAATTATAGCCCAACACAAGTGGGGGGTGTTTCAAATGGATGTAAAGTTTTCCTTGTTGAATGGAGTATTGAAAGAAGAGGTTTATGTGGAGTAGCCACTTGGATATGAAGTTACAGGTCAAGAAACAAAGGTGTATAGGCTAAATAAATCTCTTTATGGGCTAAAGCAAGCTCCATGGGCATGGTACAACAGGATTAACCCATATTTGTTGATCAAGGGCTTTAGCAAAAATGATGGTGAGCCCACTCTTTACATCAAGCCATATGATGGCAAGGTTTTAATTGTTGTCTTGTATGTTGATGATTTAATCATTGTTGATTTTAAAGAGGCCATGAAAAGAGAGTTTGAGATGACAGACTTAGGTCTCTTGAGGTATTTTCTAGGCATAGAAGTAAAACAAATGCATGATGGTATTTTTATCTCTCAAGTAAAGTATGCAACAAAGATTTTGAAAATATTTAGGATGCAAGATAGCAACCCTGCCACCACTCCAATAGCCATAGGTCTAAATTTGAGGAAGGAAGATTGCAACAACAATGTGAATCTGACCATGTATAAAAATTTGGTTGGAAGTTTGATGTATTTTAAAACAACTAGGCCTGATATTATACACAGTGTAAATCTAATTTCTAGATTTATGGAGACTCCAAAAGAGTCACATTGGCAAGTGTTAAAAGGAATCCCAAGGTATGTGAATGGAACCAAAGGATATAGTATTTTTTATGGTGCAACAAATGATTTTGGGCTAGTTGGTTACATGGACAGTGATTGGGTAGGGACTATGGCTAATAGGAAGAGCACACTGGGCTATGTGTTTCATTTGGGTTCAGGAGCTATCTCATGGGCTTCCAAGAAACAAATCATAGTTTCTCTATCTATAGTAGGGGCTGAGTATATAGCAGCAAATGCTACAACATGCCAAGCCATTTGGCTAAGGAGGGCCTTAGCATATTTGAAGGAAGAACAAGAGGATGGAACAACTATATTTTGTGACAATGTTTCATCAATTGCTTTGACGAAGAATCCAGTATTTCATGGAAGAAGCAAGCATATTGAAATCAAGTGTCAATTCATAAGAGAATTGGTTGAAAATGGTGAAATTAGAATGAAATTTTGAAGGTTTGAGTAGTAGTTAGCAGACATATTCACCAAACCATTGAGCAGAGATTTCTTTGAACCGCTAAGATGAAATTTAGGTGTTGTTGATTTGAATGAAGATTGAAGTTGTTTGACGACTCAATGATAAGGGGAATGCTAGAAATAATAAATTTTCTAACTAAGCCTCTTTCTCACGTCATCCCCCTATCTCACCTACCTATTAGGAGCCTCCAATGGAAATTTTCTTTTCAGGGATCTCCATCCCAGTTTTTCTCCTAACAACTCTAGAATTTAATGTGGTAAGAAATTTTGAATTCCTAGAATTAACTGTGGTAGGTGATTTCAAAATTTGAGAGGTATTTTTTGTGAAGACAAAAAGGAATGAAGACAATCAGTCAATTAGTTTTTTTGAGTTTTCTCTATGCAACAATAGTTTCAGAAAAGGAATTTTTTTGTGTGAGTTCTCTGTGTGATTCAGAAAAGCTCCTAAATAGCAGCAGTTGTAGTTTTTTCTAGGCATGTTTGCAGTGAGGAACTGAAAAACTCCTCATAGCTTAGTATTTACCAGGAACAACAGATAGTTCCAATTGAATAGAATGAACGAAGATCTCTCTCTAGCTCCTGATAGTTGTTTGAAGTTTGTGGGTGCAACTCCAAATTGCTGCATTTTTAGTTTGTAAACAGTAGATTGTAGTTTTAGTTTGAAAGAATTTTGTAATTTTTCATTTTCTTGTTAATAAAAAAGAAAATATTGCATGCCTAGTTTTGTGTATCTCCATTATGTCTTTGGTTTGTTATTTTGGGAAACAGGGCAACAACCCTGTAGGTTTTTATTCTGTTTTAAATTTTTGACATGTATTCCTCTTGTCTTTCCAACTGGTCACCCAAGGATCCTCTGCATTCATTTGAACTTTATGCTATGCATTCTCATCAGATCAAGCTTTCACTATGCAACGAATTTAGAAATGACAATTCTAAATTGTTATTACTTTATTCTACAACTCTAGATGTTTTTGGATAGTTTTGTGGAAAGATTCTAGAAGGCTCTAGATAAATCTTGTTTTTTTTTATATAATCTTTTTTTTTTTAAGATTCTTTGTTAATATTTCTTAGAAAAAGATAATGAAAATGTAGCGAAGAGAGGAATAGTATACCACCTCACTTTCTTAATATTCACCTCATACTACCAAACATTCCTCACAATTTAAACATTGTGGCTTTAGTCATAATTAGTGAATATATAATGTTTTTGTTCTTTATTTGGACAAAATTATCAATGGACAATAATTTTTTGAACAAGTTTTCAAATGTAGTCAATGACAATCTTAATAAACTTTCTTTTACCATTTAAAATTAGATTATTTTTCAGTTGTATAATATTTTGATTATCACAATACAAAGTAGTAGTAGAGAATTATGGAAAATTGAGCTCAACTTAAAAGAATTGAATTAAAATTACATTCTTTTAAACTCCTTTTCTTTCTCTATATTTCACTTGTCATGAAAATAATCATGTAGTTTTTTTTTTTCAATAACTCCATTTAATATGGTCTAATCCAACTTGGAAAATATAACCACTAGTAGACATCTTATCATCAATATCACCAACCTAATTTTATTCATTAAATCCAATAAAATAAAATGAAGACTTATAGCCATAGTGGGTGTCATATTGCATTGCTATACAAATATATCAAAAAATTCTCTTTGCAACCAATATATTACTTTCTTTAGGGACATATGTAAATATAGATATTAGTTTGACTTCAAGTTAATTTTTTAGTTTAGAATGAGTTAGATAAGCCAAGCTACCTACAATTTTTTTTGTATAAATTGACATCTACCCTCTTGGAAGTAAGTTTTTTAATATCCTAACTCTTGACTATAAAGTTTTAGAAGTTGGGTTGTAGTCAAGCATCTTACACTTTTCTAAAAGATGAAATTAATATTTTGATTATGTAAAAACTTGAAAATAAAGAAAAAATGTTTAGTTCACCCAAATCACTTATATGGAATTCTCTTTTAAGATCTAGTTTTAAATCATTGATTAATATAATATTTTTTCCAAAGAGTAAATCATCGACATAAAATACAAAAAACATAATTTCATCTTACGCTTTATTCACATAAAGATTTAAATTAAATTTACATTTTTTAACCTAAGAAAGTAAAAGTGCATGCTGATATTCTCATTTCATGATCTAAATTCTTGTTTCAAAACATAAAGTGACTTCTTTAATATATAAAATAAGTTAGCATGTTTTTGGCTTACAAAACTATGTTTGAACAAGATGCATATTTCTTCATTTCAATCCCTATTTAAGGAATAATTTTAACATTTATTTAATTAATATACCACTTAAGAGTAATAGTCAAAGATAATAATAATTTTACTTGTATTCATTTTGATCAAAGAGAAAATATTTCTTCATAATTGACACTTTGTTTTCAAATAAATATCTTAACAACCAGTATAACATTAAATATTCTTGTAACTCCATTTGATTTGAATTTTATTTTGTAAACCCTTTTGTGACCAATAACATTCTTACATTTAGGAAGGGGCACAATCTCCCAAGTTTTGTTCTTTAACAATGCATCAAATTCTTCTTTCATGGCTTGCTCCTATTCTTTCTTCCCTCTAGCTTGATCATATGAAATTAAGTCATTTATCTTGTATAACTTTTACTATTAGAGCACTACAATTCCTTCCTTGGATCTTTAGGCTTTACCAATATATATCTCTTCAACACTCCTTATATTCTATAAAGCATATTTTATGTCATCTAATTATAGAAAACGATGATAAAAAGAATTAGTTATTTTATTTTGTTGTACTGTAAACATCAACCTCATCAATATAGTATTCATTTCTTTGTAAAATATAAAAAAAAAATGGAATAATTGAGCTTTGCATAGTGAAGAAAAGTAGTTGTAAGTTGTGAATGTTCATCATATTTTATATTTGTTGTAATAGAGAGCATTTTATTTCCAAATCATACAACTTGTGACCCATTTATTTTTTCTTATAACCGATACAAAAAGTTAGGAATATTTAGTTCTATTTTTTTCCTATTTTAATTAGGTATGTGTGCCCAAGTAATACACTAAAATACTTTAAAATACCCAATGTGAGGCTTTTATCAACTCCATTTTATAAGAGGTGACATTGGTGAATTCTTATTTGGGGAGGGAATATATTCACAATATGTGCAGCACAAGAAATAACCAAACCTCAAATTTATAAACAAACTTTCAAAATACAACATAAAAGAAACCATTTATAAATGAGTTATATGCATCTAATTAACCAATAGTCACAATTATTTTAAAAGTATATAGAGCTATTCTTTATAAATTGCTGCCAAATTTTTCATAAAATTATCCAAATGCATAATTGTGATGTTAAATCTATGGTTAATGGTTTGATTTCTTTTTCTTCTAATGTGGTGGTTTAAGGGATTTATTCCAACTTGAGTTTTCCTACTACAATGGTGATTCCTATTTCTCATGAACCCCATATTGGGGGTGGGGTGCTTTCTATTGTTTTTGGATACTCCATTATATGGATCTGAGGATAGGCTCTTTTGAAAGTGCTATGGATTCTAGTCTATCTTCTCCTTATCTAAGGGTGTTTTCCATACTATTTTTCTTATCCCTCCTACATTATGGAGAAATGTAAAACCTTCTACTCTACCTCCCATTGTTATGATAATTTTAGTTGATGAAGTGTTAAAAAATGATGATTTTTTCTCAAAAAGGATTTGTATGCAAATTCAATAGACTATTTCCTTATCTTGGGATCTAAATTTATATATTTCTAAGCAATAGTGCCCTCACATAGATGAGAAAACAAAAAATTATCCATATATTCAAGTATTATGTGTATTTGTTTCCGATTTGGCCTTTAATCATGATGTTGTCCTTGATGGTTGCTCCTTGTTGTGAGGATATCATGCACTTCTAATACAAAAAGAGCTTCTAATTTTTGTTAGCATTATTATTAGTTATGGTTATATTACATTGTATGGTGTTGCAGGTGTTTGAACAGTTCTAACAGTCCAACAACCACCTCATTCCAACCGTGCAACTACTCATTCCAATTGCTTCTCTCTCATATAAATGCACTTGCATAATGATGAATATTCATCAAGTTTTACACATTTTACCAACATTTGGTATCAAAGCATAAAAAATATTTATCTATGATTGTTGGAAAATTAAATGCTCCTAAGCCTCTTCCCATTAGCACCTACCTGTTAGGGGCATTCGATGCCTACAACTAAAAGATTGTTTTGGGGATTTCCTTCCCCACTTGCTCCTAACGTGCACCTGAAGAGTGCAGTAGAATTAATGAAGTTATGAATTTTTGAATTCCAATTCAATGCTAGTAGGTAATTTCAAATTTGAGATGGAATGTTTTGAAAGACAAAAAGAATTGAAGGCAGATTATTTTGTCAATTGAAAAATCTGTAGAATTGAATTCTTGAGCAGTAGCAGTCTGAAGGGAATGTTCTTTGTTCTCTGTGTGATTTAGAGAATGTTTTCTATGTGAGCTTTTGAAAGCTCCTGAACAAAAATAAATATCTATTTTTTGATTGAGCAGAGATTGCTCTTGAAGAGCTTTGTGTAGCTCTTGTCAGTTGAGCTCCTAGCAGCTCCTGAAGTTAGTTGTATGTCTGGTTGAGTAGCCTATGAAGATCCCATAAGTTAGAAGTCTATAGTTTGAGTTTAGTTTCTGAGTATTATGTTTAGTCTTACATGTATTTCCATTTCTAGCTTAATGAATAGAAAACAAGCTTGCATGTCTCCTTGTGCTTCTGCATTTTGATTTGGTTATTTCCAGTTTGGCTAGAAAATAGAGCAGGAGCTCTGTGCTTTCATTTTGTTTAAAAATTTAGACATGGTATCAGAGCATTAGAAGTTTTTGACATGGTATTAGAGCATTAGAATTTTTTGACATGGTATCAGAGCCATAGGCCCCATTTCCTCATGAGTTAGGGCATTTTTTTTTTGGGGTATTGAGGTTTTTAATGTGTAGGAGACATGGATGGAGATGAAGGAAAGAGTTGGCAACAACCACCATACTTTAATGGAAAAAACTACGATGTTTGGGAAAAGAAGATAAAGACCATTATGGTCACCAATGATTTCAATGATTTCAATGACGTAACTGACCCAATGGTTTCAATGACGTAACTGACCCAACAACATATGCTATGCTCACAAATAACTAGAAGACCTAGTTGAAGGAGTTAAGTTGGAAAGATGCTAAGGCATTGAGTTTGATAGAAGCGGCCTTGAAAAAGGCCAATTTTCCTAGAATAGAAACAACTAACTATGAAAAGGAAGCCACAAAAATCCTCTAGATGAACTACAAAGGAATTGAAAAAGTCAGATTGGTGAAGCTCTAGATGCTTCAAAGAGAGTTTGAGACTCTTGAAATGAAGGACAGTGAGTCCATCTCAGTTTTCCACACAAGACTCTCATGTTTGATAAACTAGTTGAGAGTTATTGTTGAGATCATTGATGATCACAGGATTGTGGATAAAATCCTCAGGAGCTTACCCATGAAGTTTGATGTAGTGGTGATTTCCATTGAAGAGGCAAAGGATCTCACAACTTTGTGTGTTGATGAGCTGATGGGTTCCCTGCAAACCCATGAGCAATGCCTAAATAGGTCTGCAAGTTCCTCCCAAGAGCAAGCTTTTAAATCATAGTTCAATGCAAGAGGTAGGGGAGAGGTAGAAATAACTCCATACATGGTAGAGGGAGATATGGACATGATAATGCTGGAGAAGAGAGCTCGACGCGAGCAAATGACCAAGAGGGAGCAAGCAGCTCTCAAACTAGCTCTCGAAGAGGCAAGAAGAACAACAGTTCGTATCAGAAGAATGACAAGAGCAATGTTGAATGCTAATACTATCATAAGTTCAAACATTATGCACATGAATGCTGGACAAAGCAGCACGATCAGTCAAAACAAAATGAAAATCTGGCTGATTCGAATGTGACTAAAGGAAACAGTCTGAAACCTTCATCATGTAAAACATTGGCGAAGAAGGTAGCCCCAAAGTCTGGTATTTGGATAGCGGTTGTAGGAACCATATGAGTGGTAATGAAAATTTGTTTTCTTTCATTGATAAAAATATAAAGTCTAAAATTAGAATGGGGAACAATGGAGTAGTTCCTATTATTGGAAGAGGATCTATTATGATTCAAAACAAGCAAGGTGAGAAGAAGGAGATACATAAAGTATTTCTTGCTCCTAGGTTAAAGCATGACCTCATGAGTGTTGTTCAACTGATCCAAACTGGATACAAAGTGTTGATGGAGAAGGGTCAATTGGTCATTTATGACAAGAATGAGAGGACAAAGGTGTTTGCAGCAATTCAAATGACAAAGAAATGAATGTTTCTTTTCAAGATTGAGACATGTTTCTCATCTCAATCCATTGCTGCACCTCTCATGAATGGAGAATGTATAGCAGTACATCATGTAGCACTCAAGAGCACCATTCAAGATCCCTCCAAGCTATGAAATCTTAGGTATGGACATTTAGGCTATGCTAGTTTGAGTCTTTTGTCCAAGAACAAAATAATTGATGGTTTCCCAAGGATAGTAGAGCCTAATGTTAGATGTGAGGCTTGTATTTTGGACAAGCATCATAGGAAACCCTTTCAATCAGACAACTCTACAAGGGAAAGAGCACCATTGGAGCTAGTGCATATAGATTAGGTAGGCCCTATGCAAATCATTTTTGTTGGTAAAAGCAGATTTTTTATGACCTTAATTGATGATTACAGCTGTAAGACATGGGTCTAATTTTTGCAACATAAATTTGAAGCTTTTGATAAGTTTTTGTTGTTTAAGGCTTGAGCTGAAAAGGAGAGTGGACATTCTATTAAGGTCCTAAGGTTAGATCGAGGAGGAGAATATACCTCAAATCTATTTGTAAATTTTTGCAAGAAAAATGGCATCAAGAAGGAGCTGACAACTAGTTATACTCTGGAGCAAAATGGAGTGGCTGAGAGAAAGAATAGGAACATTGTGGAGATCGCAAGGAGCATGATGAATTTAAAAGGAATCTCAACTAAATATTGGGGAGAGGCTGTAGCAACAATTGTTTATCTAATTAATAGAAGTCCAACAAAGGCGGTCTGTGACAAGATACCTCAAGAGGCATGGACAAGACACAAGTGGATAGTTGAGAAATTGAGAGTGTTCAGGTGTGTAGCATATGCACACGTGCCTAAAGAAAAGAGGCAAAAATTGGATGAAAAGGGTGAAAAATGTATTTTCATGGGCTATAGTGCAAATTCCAAAGCCTATAGGTTGTACAACCTAGTCACCAAGAAAATCATCATTAGTAGAGAAGTGAAATTTTTGGAAGATGAGTCATGGGATGGAGTCGTAGATTCTGACAGGTTAGAACCGCTCCTGACAACTCTTGAAGAAGCAGAAACAGATCATGAAGATTAGCAAGATGAGTCTGCAGTCAATCCTGAGAGCTTTGGACGAGCTCCTGAAGGTACCGGTCGAGCTCTTGAGAGGCTCCTGAGAGCTCCTGAAGTTGGTAGACAACTAGGAAGATAGTCATAGACAACTAGAGATTCGGCTGCAGTGAGGTTAGGATGAGCTCCTAATGTTTTCTAAAGAGCTCCTGAGAGCTTTTGAAGTTAACAGACAGAAAGGAAAGCAACCAGAGACAACCAGAAGATTGGCTCTCAAGAGCTCCTAAGAGCTGTTAAGGGCTCCTAAAGTTTCCCGATGAGCTCCTAAGAGCTCCTGACAGCTCCTGAACCAACTTATTCAATAAAACAACATTTGTAGTGAAAGTTCAAATCCCACTCTCGCCTCCCTAATGCCAAGAAAAACCAAGAGTCTAAGGGAGATCTACAGGCATAAGGAAAGATTAGTTTTCAATGGGTACAAACAATAGTTTGGGATAGACTATAGTGAGACATTTTCCCTAGTTGCAAGGATTGAGAATGTGCGGGCAGCCATATCAATTGCAGCCCAACACATGTGGAAGTTATTTCAAATGGATGTGAAGTCTACCTTCCTAAATGAAGTGTTAAAAGAGGAAGTTTATGCGAAGCAGCCATTTGAATATGAAGTTTTGGGTCAAGAACACAAGTTGCATAGGCTAAAGAAAGCTCTTTATGGGCTGAAGCAAGCGCCATGGGCATGGTACTTCAGGATTGACTCATATTTGATGAGCAATGACTTTAGCAAAATCGATGGTGAGCCCACTCTTTACATCAAGGCATAAAATGGTAAGGTTTTGATTGCTTTCTTGTATGTAGATGACTTAGTTTTTACTGTGGATAATGATTTCCTCATTGCTTCTTTTAAAGAGGCCATGAAAAGAGAGTTTGAAATGATAGATTTATGTTTTTTGAGATATTTTCTAGGCATAGAAGTAAAACAAATGCATGATGGTATATTTATCTCTCAAGAATAATATGGAAATGAGATCTTGAAGAGATTTAGGGTGCTTGAAAGCAAGCTTGCCCCAACACCAATAGCCATAGGTCTGAAATTGAGCAAGGAAGATTGTAGCAACAATGTGGATCTAACCATGTTTAAGAGTTTGGTTGGAAGCTTAATGTATTTAACAACAACTAGGCCTGATATAATGCACAATGTGAGCCTTATTTCTAGGTTTATGGAGACTCTGAGAGACACCCATTGGAAAGTGGGTAAAAGAATCCTAAGGTATGTGAAAGGCACCAAAGGATATGGCATTTTGTACACAATAGAAAATGTTTTTGGGCTAGTTGGATTCATGGACAGTGTTTGGGCAGGAAGTTTGGATGATAGGAAGAGCACATCGGGCTATGTGTTTCATTTGGGTTCAGGAGTCATCTCATGGGCTTCCAAGAAACAACCCATCATTTCTCTATCTACAAAAGAGGTAGAGTATATAGTAACAAATGTAGCACCATGTCAAGCTATTTAGCTAAGAAGAATCTTGGCAGATTTGAGAGAAGAACAAGAGGATTGAATAGTAATATTTTGTGACAATGTTTCATCGATAGCCTTGAAAAAAAATCTTGTGTTTCATGGAAGAGGCAAGCACATTGAAATTAGGTATCATTTTATCAGAGAATTGGTTGAGAATGGTGAAATTAAAATGGCATTTTGTAGGTCTAAGTAGTAGCTAGCAGACATATTCACCAAGCCTTTGAGCAGAGATAGTTTTGAGCATCTGAGAACCAGATTAGGCGTTGTTGATTTGGATCTAGATTGATCTTGTTTAGTCAACTGAGAAGCAAGGGGGAGTGTTAGAAAATTAAATGCTCCTGAGCCTCTTCCCGTTGGCACCTACCTGTTAGGGGCATTTGATGCCTACAGTTGAAAGA
This sequence comes from Sequoia sempervirens, assembly GCA_007258455.2. Classification (NCBI taxonomy): domain Eukaryota; kingdom Viridiplantae; phylum Streptophyta; class Pinopsida; order Cupressales; family Cupressaceae; genus Sequoia; species Sequoia sempervirens. The sequence continues at coordinate 5,566,495 of VDFB02000363.1, read as the reverse complement.
TTGTTTTGGGGATTGCCTTCCCCACTTGCTCCTGATGTGCACCTAAAGACTGCAATAGAATTAATGAAGTTAGGAATTTTTGAATTCCAATTCAATGCTGGTAGGTACTTTTGAATTTGAGAGGGAATGTTTTGAAAGACAAAAAGAATTGAAGGAACATTATTCTATCAGTTGAAAACTCTATAGAATTGAATTCCTGAACAGCAGCAGTTTGAAGGGAATGTTCTTTGTTCGTTATGTGATTTAGAGAATATTTTTTGTGTGAGCTTTTAAAAGCTCCTGAACAGTAGTAGCTGTCTATTTTTTGATTGAGCAGAGATTTCTCCTGAAGAGCTCTGGGTAGCTCTTGTCAGTTGAGCTCCTAGCAGCTCTTGAAGTTAGTTGTATGTCTGGTTGAGCAGCCTATGAAGCACCTAGAAGTTAGAAGTCTGTAGTTTGAGTTTAGTTTCTGAGTTTTATGTTTAGTATTACATGTATTTCCATTTCTAGCTTAATGAATAGAAAACAAGCTTGCATGTCTCCTTGTGCTTCCGCATTTTGATTTGGGTATTTCCAATTTGGCTGGAAAACAGAGCAGTAGCTCCGTGCTTTCATTTTGTTTAAAAATTTAGACGTGGTATTAGAGCATTATAAGTTTTTGACATGGTATCAGAGGATTAGAAGTTTTTGACAATGATGAGTTTTTGTTGGAGTTTGATTGAAGTTTGTTTGTTTGGATCTGAAGTGACACCCATGCTTATTTCCCATGTCAAGTGCTTATGGACGAAGGTTAAGAGGAGTCTAAGAGAGAAATAGTTTTCTCTATTCATGGCAGACGACTATGAGCCCTCGTAGTTGCATATGGAGGTCAGCATTTGTCAAATTTTTTTCTGGACTGAAGTACTTGCGCCACCTGCAATAATTCACTTCCTTGAAGGTGTGTGCCTAGGAGCATGGTCTAAATCAACGCTATAATGGGTCTAGAGTGCAGACTCTATTCTACAAAGAGGAAATTCATTTTGATTTTCTTTGAGAGTGTTGATGCACTAGTGACTAGGCACGTGTGAAGGTCACTTAATTATTGCAGTTCAAGGAGAAGTTAATATTTGGGAAAGGTATTCAGAAGAAAGCATCCCTAAATCAATGGTATAGTCTCAATAAACACAGAAAAAATATGGGGTATTTGCTGGCCATAAGAGTGGTGACCAAGATGCTTTGTGGCTTGCTACTGTAGTAAAATTAATGCGAGATTTTCTTAATTACATCATAAGGCGTTCCACTGCAATGGCATATTTCCATGTACATCAAAACTCAGTTTTAGCGCCATTCATATGTCGTGTAAAAGTAAACCAGAGATTTTCACGCCATTTTAACTTTTACTCCCTAAACTTAAGCAGCATGCGCGTAGAAAGAAGAAGAAAGAAAGATGTTTTAAAACTTCGTTTGCAAAATTCACATAACCATTCATTATTCACCTGATCGACTGTTATGTTGGGGCTTCGCACAACCGTTCATTATTCAAGAAGCAGGTGGATGAGTGAGGAAGAGGTTTCTTCCATGGTGAGATCTGTATGGGAGGAGAGTGAACAAGGCATGTGATTCGTAAATCTGAGGAAGCACATCTTCTCCCTCTCGCTCAACATAGTGTGCAAAACGTTTGCAGGAAGAAGTTACTCCAACCATCAACTGAGCGGAGGGAAGGAGTTTTCACAGATGGTGGCTGAAATTATGTATCTCGTGGGAGTAGTTGTTCTGGGAGACTTCATTCCTTCTCTTTCCTTTCTCGATTGGTGAGGCCACTGCAGCTGCATGCAGGCCATTCATAAAGTATTTGATACATTTGCTGTGGATACACATCAAAGAAATCATCTTGGTTAGTTCAATTTAAATAATTTTCTTGTTGAATTACCTTTATAAGGAAGGGAAGTTCCGGAAGGCTCAAGAGGTTTGGCAGAGGATGGGATAGAATGGTTGTAAGCCTAATGGTTTTTTTTTACGAGACTATGATTCATTGGCTCTGCAAGTAGGGTAAGGTTAGGGAAGCTGCAAAGATTTGATCTAGGATTATCCAAACGGATTGTAAACTGGATGGGGTGATTTATAATACTTTAATCAATGGGTTTTGCAAGGATGATATGGTTGATGAAGCTGGGAAGGTGACAAAGGAAATTGAGCTATGGAAGGGTGTGGGTAAGAACGGTGGTAGTAGCTTGGATATTATTACTTATGAGGTTTTGATCTAATTTTTGATCCATTTCAATATATAGTTTTTTCTATAGCCTTTCATGCCAATATCTAGGACTATAAACTTAACACTAATTGAGAATGAAATGACACTTACCTTGACAAGTCAACTATCTATTATCATTCTGACATTAATTTTCATTTAGAAGCCCCTGAAAACATTGGAAGATAAATTTTACACCAGTAGAAAAGTTCCTAATCGCAATCCTTGAAAGTAGTACAAGTAGTTTGAGTGATTTATTTGTTCGAGTAGTAACTTCTTTAAAATAATAAATCAACTCTGCCACTCATGAAAATTGGTTATCAACTCAAGCATCCACTGTAATTGCATGATTGCATGGTTTTACTTTCAGGATTCAACACATTATAGGCTAAAACAGTATAGTCTACATTAAGATATGATTAATAAATCATTTATGTTTCCAACAGAACAAAGCCCAAGAAAACCAATGTTGAGATGCGTAACATATCAAAGTGTACGTTTTTCTAGCTTTCTACTTCATATACTGCTTTTCTAGGGAAAAAAGTTAGGTATAGAATTGGTTTTAAAAAGTGAAGATAAGTGCACCTTTTTCTCTTGTAGAGCGAGAAGCATATCAAAAAAATGAGCATTTGGAGTAGGAGAAAATGGCCTAGAATTAGCAACCTGATTTACAATTGAAGTCAATCTTGAACTCATACTTAAGTCTAATAGTGGACCATGGCGGCTGATACCATGTTGGTGCTACAAAAGTCATGGGATCAGCCTGTTGCTATCCACCTTTGCTATCATTTTTAAAATAATGTTGATTCCTCATAATTCAATCTCAATGAAAAATGTCATTATGTCCTTACATATAGCAAAAGCTAAAAAAATCATAAACACAAGATGTTCATAATCTAATGCCTTAAATGTAAACCCAATAGGTTCTACATAGAATAGAAGTAGTAGTTATCCACATCTATGTCTCCTTACTCTCTTTTCATTCCAGAGGAACGGTGAAGCATTTCCACAAAAACACAACATTTTGAAACACAAAAAACAAGAACACTTTTTCATTACGAATTGCATTCAACCATATACAAAATAAAAATTTGATAAAGTGATTTAATACTGTGGAGAAAAAACTGCATTGAATTCAAACTTGCCAGATTTGTCCATAACATTGCTAGATTTGTTGTAGTATTTTTCCATTCATGAGGACTGCCACAAACCATGCAAATATTAAACCTTTCATCCACACCAGTAAGTTGATGTATATAGTGTATGTCATCCTTCTTCCCTGCAAATTCTCCAAAATTATACCTATCTCCATTGTTCTTTTAAAGAGACCAGCGCCTCTTCCACTACCATCGGTTTAATTGCAACAACCATCCATTTCATAGAGCATACCACTCTTCTAGATCTTAGACTTCCATCTTGACCTACTGATGGTTGTATGTGGTCGCATGTCTGAATTGCACTCTCAAAGGAAAAGCAGAGAAATTAAATCATTCATCATGTCTTGTTTTACATATGCGTAGTAAAGTGCTCTCTATCTCTTTTCCTGTGTGGCAGTGCATGCTTTTTTATTACAAATAAGTAGAATTTTGTATGCAAGCATTATGCTTTCATTATTGATTGAGCAAAGCAGAGTACTTCCTTTTTCAAAAATTATCTTGAAGATTCAACCTTATTATGAGGCTTATCACATATTCTGTTGCAATTCTAATACCATTCAATTAGAGTTTTCTTTTAATAGAACTTCACAAAGACGGACTTGGTGATCATTGTACACCAGTCAAATAATTTCATAATCATATTCTGAAAGAAATTCCTCCTCCATTACAAGGGAAAAGTCCAAAAAAGATATCTTATGGCGTTAATTATATAGATTTTATATAGAGATAGATAAACTAGTGCTAAAGTCTAAGTGTAAGTTTTTGTGCATGAGAATCACTACCAATCTAGATGTGGCATTGTATACAAGCATAAATATTTGAAGTCAAAGGCTTATGGTAAGTTTTGGATGACACTATAGATCACATAAGGGTGTTTTGATGATCAAATTAATGATGTTCGGTTAGTTACATTCATGATTGGATATTTATAGAATTTATTTATTAAAAGAAAGTTTGTTAAGGTGTGATTTTATTTGGAATTTTAAGTGGATGATTATATCTCATAATAGTGTTTTGAGAATTTTGTACTTTTTCAAATATTCATTCAAATGAGTGTATTATATAAGATATGAAAATGGAAGTTTGACCACATGTATGTCAAGCATACCTTTTTGCATTTTTATGTTGGTGAGTATGGAAGGAGGAGAGTTATCTAGAGGTCAAGAAGATGAAGACCAACCAAATCTTTCTTTCAAGAGTGAGAAGATCATTGATTTGCATTATATTAGGATTCATAAATGGTTACATAATCATTTGAATGTATCTCTTATTAGTGGTAACTTGGAAGTAAGTTTCTTTGCAAGAGAAGATGCAACTCAAATTACTTTTGTGAGATGTTCTAGTCAAGTAATCTATCTTCTTACTACAGGTTCCTGGGAAAGTCCATTCCAAAACATTAAAACCATTGTTGAGTATCTTGTAGATGGGTTTTTCAATGTTACCAATAGATATTCAAAGAGTTATGCTTGGAATTTTGAGGCCATCTTTTCTATTACTGATAAGGCCTCCAAAGACTCATCCAAGACATCAAATGGATAATATGTAACAGTCATATTGGAAGCTAGTGGCACCAAAGGATGGAGGAATTTCCATCATCTCAGGTCATCTTCTCACATTGAGATGATTCTCTGCATGAGAAGCATTTTTGGCTTTAATTTCTTGCTTTTCCTTGTTGTTTCTGACGGATTTGAAGAATACATATATTTTCAAGTTTGTTTTTTTGGAGACACATAAGGGGTTTGGTGAAGAGCTCACTATGGATTGTTTCTCAAAGAGTTCAAGAGATTGTGACCAATGATTATAACTTTATGAGGGTCAAGGGGACAAATTTGAGGATGGTTGTCCAATTATTATTGTCTAGACCAAGGATTATACCTTTACTAGGGTTGAGGAGACAACTTGGAGGGTGGTTGTCCAATAATTACAGTCTATGTTTTAGGAGTTCATGAGAGGAAAGACTCTGGAATTCATCTTAGAGCTACACCTTTATGAGGTTTATGAGGCAAGTTGCAGGAGTCCCACCTAATTCAGGATTCAATTCTTCAAAGGAAAATCTTCTCAAGAATGTATACATATTTTATAATCAGCAAGTTTTGTTATGTAAGCCTTAAAGGGTATGCCTTGGAAAGGTGATTTTTTGGTTTCAGGAACAATGTAATAAGCGATACAATGTTAAAATTATTATTAATATAGTTATACTGCATTGTATGGGGTTGCGAGTGTTTGAACAGTTCTAATAGTTCAACAACCACCTCATTCCAATTTTGCAACTGCTCACTCCAACTTATTTTCTCTTGTATAAATGTGCTTGCATAATGATTAATAAATCAATCAAGTTTTATGCATTTTACCAACAATTTTAACCCCCACCTAAATATTTTAACCAACTTCATGTTTGGATACATATTCTTACTTCCTCTTTATTTTTTGTGCAAATCCTACTTTAAAGGAATTTGTAACTTAGTTTGAGGGTTTAATATCATGGTGGATCATTATTTTAGTGTGTTCCCTAACCCAGCCTATGCTAGCATATTAGTTTATTTGGACTTCTCTTCACCTCTCCCAATTAAGGTTGTTTTGCATGTTGTTCGTTATTGGTGTTAACATTTGTATTATGCCAACATCCCCTTCTCTTGTTCATAGTTCTTTTATATAGTTCATTTTTCCTTATATTTTCCCATGTTTCAAGGTCTAATATTATTCATCCTAGTGGAATAATTTCTACATGAATAGTAACACCTTATGGTATATAGGGTTAGTAATGTTTCTAACTCAAGCCTTTAAGCCTCTTGCTAATATTGGAAAGGATTCCCCTTTCTCACTCATCACACCTTTATCTATTATTCCTTTAGTTCACAACCCCATTTTGTGGTTTGTGGTGATACACCTTATCTTGTCTTTGAGGAAACTCCTCAACAATAGACTTCATCAACCAAAATTTTACTTCTATAGGCCTTACCCACTATTCATGTTTAGACAGTCTCACCTCCCTCTCCCACTTTTGTGGAGGGGGACAATTAAATCTATTGGGCCATTTTCCAAAAAAGGAAGAAAGCTCTTCCAAATTATGTTTCTTTAACCTACACTTGGGCCAAGAGTATTTAAACTACTAGGTCAAGTTATGATACTATTTAGTATATTTTAGTTCTTTCTTGTAACATAATTTTATAGGAATTCCTTTTTATTTTTCTCTTTCTCCAATTTTAAAAGGGTTGGTGCCCTTTAAATAATCTATTTAAACAATAAAAAATACACCCTAATTACTTATCCTTAATCTTTTAATTATTTTTCTATTTTAGTTTCTAACTAAAGGTATAAATTTTAGAAATCCTTAAATTATTCTCTTTTCCTTCCAAGAAAATAAATTGATATTCACTTTGTATAATCATAAATAAAAAGGAAGAAGGTACGAAGATCATGAAAGTGAAGGATAACTCTACTGACATAAATCACTATCAAAATATTTTTAGTGAATGATTAGCACTTCATGCTTTTCTTGAATTAAAAAGATCTTGGCAATTTTTACCTAATGCACATCCTTGACACAAACTATTATAAGCTAAAATCTTTGTTAATCCTATAACTAAATATTTATTATAATTTCTTATATTTTTTATAATTTATATGTCCAATTTTTTAATGTTAATGTTGCCACATATAATTATTCTAAGAAACAAAAGAAAGGGAGATTTTGTATTCATTATAAAAATTACAACATATTTAAAGACACTATTTATTATCTTCTCTAGCAATAACACTTACATTTCTGAGGTATTTTATTTTTTTCTAACAATGACTTGATAAACAATGAGAAAAAACTCTAACTAACTTGAGAAATTTTATATAATTAAAAATAATTTTATATTCTAATCCTTCAAGTAAAAAAAGAAATTCCCATTTGTTACCCTAATATTCTTTGTTCCTAAAATTGAATGTTTTATTATATTGTCAATGGTAATTCCTTTATCTAAATTCTACTCTATATAAAAATCAATAAAAAAATCTCTTAGTCATGTGAAATGATGTTCCTTAATATAAACTATTTTTTTATTAGATTCTAAAGAAAATTACTCCCCATTAACACTAGAGTTATTTATATGTCTATAAATTATCTCCATACTTGATTTTACTTTCATTTTCAATTAGATGGAAATAAATTATCTCTATCCATCTTTCCATCCTTAAAAGTTTATTTCATAGACCTTTATTTTTTCCTTTCATTGTCCCTCGTCTTTAAATTCTTGTTCTATATGATTCTCACTTCCACAATGTATATACATTTTTGGTTTTCATCCTACTTGATCTTTTGCACCATGATTTCTAGAAAAGTGGCTAGTAACTTCATTATTTAAATATCCATTAGATATTTTCCAATTCTTCTCCTCATCAACTTATAAATAAGTGTAAAATGACTTACACTGATCTATATATGCATGATTCTTTTTAACATCCTTTAATAATCTAAAATTCTATCATCTAGATTAACTAACAAAACTTATCATTTTTTGGGAGTATTGAGATTTAATTGAATAAACATTTGTATTCATTCTTTAAATAATTTTTAAGATTAGGGAAGCTTTCTTTTAACCATACCCATTCATTGAAAAATATTTTTTCATATTCAATGCCTATTTTGTTATCTCAAGCATTGAAAGATGTAGATGTAGATTCAATAAAGTATCAATTGGATGTAAGTTTTGAATTTTTTCTTCAATACTAACAATTCTAGAATTATCTATATCTTTATAATATTTTTTTAAATTTATTCATAGTTAAATTTAGATTAGGATATAAGATATTGCCCATAATACCTCTAGCTCAACTTGCAATTCCATAACTCATTTTCTTTTATAATTTTTTAAGCTTCTCCAATTACGTTATTCAATATCTGTCATAGAGATTTTTTTTCTAAAATTATTATTGACTATAACATTTAAATATTCTAAATTGATTCCATTTTATAAAAAGAATTAGACCTCAATTCAAGAATTAGACGTCAAATGAATAGACTATATTACTTCAAAGCTTATCTAACCAAGCTAATATTAGTCTAAAAATATCTTAGCCCTATTGGAATATTTCCATTCCTAATTTAGCTTTGATAATATGTAAAAAAATCTAAAACAATAACAAAGATAAAACATCAATATAAAATAGGAGAAAGAAAAGCATAAAATAGAATTAAATGGTGGAAAAAAGTTATAGTAATCTAGAGATTTAGTTACATTCAATCAAAATTAATGTATACTATTAATTTTTCCAATCATTAGTCACACATATTTTTCAAGATCTAAACTTTAGAAACTCTCTTTTTTTTTTGAGGATTTTACAAACCTATTATTTTACTTTAAACTCTAGAATTTTCTTTTTTGGATAGCTTTGTCAAAGAAGCTTGATTTATTAAAGAGTAAAGAAAAATATTTATTTTTTTCCTAGACAATCTTACTTTTCCTTAACAAAACTAATCATATCAAGGTACTCAACATATTCTTGTAATGACAAAAAATGTATTCCTTTTCATTTTCACATTTGTTTGGGCCCTCCTTGTTAAATTGAGCTTAATGTAGCCTTGATTTAGTGTTGTAGTGTGTTTAACACATTTGCATTAGGTCTTGGGACCTTGTAAACTAAATGGACTTAATCGTACCTTATTTTGGGTGTTGTAAAGTGTTGCACCACACTTTCACACTCTAGGGTTTTATTAATTAATGAGGCTTCTTTATGCTTTAATTGGCCCTATTTTTCATCCACAAGCTGTAATTAATGCATCTTTCTAAGGATAATCCCGATATGAACCAACATCCAATCCTAATTCATGCCTTTTTGGATTGTATGTGTGATAGGTTGAATGTGAGCGTTAGAAAACAAGCAGCAAGTAAAAGAGTGCAAATGAACACCAAAACAACCTACACCTCAAGATTAGCCTAAGTTGGAAACAAAACAAGACAAAAGTAACAAATGGAACATTATACCTTGTTTCGAATTGATCCTTTGGTTGGCCCTTCTATATTTGATGTGTATGCTCCTTGGATGACACAAGATGCAAGCTAAATGATGTTATGAGGATGAGTGCAAATGGATGAAAACGTGAAAATGGCTAAGTGTAGATTGAGAAACAAAACTGCAAGAGTTTGGCTAGCAAAATGATCTCCTCCCAAATGAGAGAAAAGAGGGGGTATTTATAGGATTTTTGAGAATTCCTAGAAGAAATGAAGGGTCAAGATTGAGCCACCAAATATCAAGATGTAGGGCTAAGGTGAGTTGAGAACTCACAAGCCCTCACATCTTGACATGTGGTGGGTGATATAGCCCTAAAAGGTGAAGTGGACATGAGGTGGAAGGAGAAGGACATGACATGGAGGGGGTACAAAGTACCTTGGGATTGGACAAGATCTCCTCATAAAGGAGGTCCTTGTCCCCATGTGGGTGAGAGGACATGTGAGGAATTAAAATTCCTCAAATATTCTCATGGAGAGATGGGAAAGAATAAAGAATAAGTGAAGGAATTAAAAATTCCTTTTGGTGCCTTGGGGGATTAAAAGGTGAATTAAAAATTCACATAGGGAAGTGGAGTGCCTTGCACAAAAGGAGAAAGCCTTTAATAAGGTTGACTCAAGGACATATGCCATAAAGGACATGGGGAAGAGAAAAGGAATTTAATATTCCTTGAAAGAATAAAAAGAATTAAAAATTCTTTGAGAGGTTGATTAGGCTAGTTAGTGAAGGATTAGAGGATGGTTAGGTGGCTAAGAGATTAGAGGCCAACTTGAAAATTTGGAGGATGTGACACATCCTAATCACGAATTAGGCATGCACATCCTAATGATGGGATTAGAAGAAGGATTAAGATAAGATAAAAATGATGGAGGATGTGACATGAGGGGAATTAAATAAATGAAATATTTATTTAATTCAATTGATAGGAGGATTAAAGAGATAAGGTATTATTGATTAAATACCTTAGGGATTTGGTAGAATTAAAGCTATTAATTAAATAATAGCAGTATTACTTAATTAACGAAAATAAGACGAAAGAGGATGAATTTGGATAAATTATGTGTCCAAATTTAGATGTCCACAGTATGGATGAGATTTAGTGATTTGGGACTCATACACCACCTTGGTTGTATGAGTCTCACCTAATTTTTGGGGCCCTAATCTAGATTTCACATGAATCTAAGAATTTCTTGAAAAATGTGTCCTAAAGCCTAGAAAAATGGGACTTATACACTAATTTTGGTGTATGAGTCCCATGTGGCTTAAACATAAATTAAGTTTAAATTCTTGGTGGGATTTTATTCTCCTAGATCTGATGTTGGCTTGTAGTATTGTAATTTCAAGAAATTATGCATAAACAAGTATAAGTACAAGGTTATTTCACTCATTTTCACCTAAGATTTTCATGAGAGGATTCTTAATAGAAAATTTGAGTTTACAAGAGCATTCAAGAGCATTTAAGAGTTTATTATCAAGTAATTTAGAGCATCATTCAAGTATCAAGTGACATGTCAAAGTCATAATGCATCATTTTTTTTTTGAGCTAACATTTGTGATATAGGGTTTTCATGATTCAAGCAAACATTTAATTCAAGATCTATCACATTCAAGAAAGATTGAAGATCTACATCCATTGGAGCCATCTCATACATGTTTGTATCCTTCTATTCAATGGTTTGGTTAGTTGCGACATTTCTTTTTGTTCATTAATCATTCCTCCTTTCTATATCATTTCATTTCAAGGTTTGATTACCAAAATGGGGTTTGACCAAGGCAAACCCCTCTCTACTAAAAAAATAACATTTTTCTCTCTCTTTAGTGTGTGATTGCAGATCTAGGTGTCTTGAAGCTTGAAGATCCTTCGAAGATTGAGTTGAAAGATTGAGGAAAGTTGTCACATCATCTACAAGATTATTAAAGGACATCTATAGAACATAATTCGATATTTTAGATCCAGAAACCAGGTTGAGAAGATAGTGCAGAGGTTGAAGAGAATATTCATATCCTAATCCTCCAAGAAATCCAAATAGGATTGATACTTCACTTCTAGCATATGAGTCCCAGTAAACTAAAATTTGTAGTTTTCAGGAGTTCCAGACTTGTCTTTTTGAGATTTTTGTTCTTTCCCAAAAAACCTAATCTAGGGCTAAATCACCCAGACTGGCATATGATTCCTAGTAGACATTAAATTCAATATTTTTAGCATTTCAGATCTTCAATCAAGTTAATATAGGTTTCCAGGTGCCCCTTTGTACCTTTCATAGCCTTTTATTTTATTTTTTATTCATTTCTAAGTCATTTAGTGAATATTTTCATATCATCATTAGGTATTGCATGTCATTAGTCTTTCTAAGCCCTAGCTTTGTGGTGAACCCCTCTTTAGTAATTTGTCATACCCTAGAACACCACTATTCTAGATCTCTTTCATTCGTTTCATCCCTAGCTTGAGATCTCTAGGGTTCTCTTTGAATGTTACACTAGTGAAATAGGAAGGGTATCATCTCCCTTGTTCCATCTTTCGAAAAGGTGGAACCCTGTTTCCAACATTAAATTTTGGTGAACTTACATTTAGAACATCTTAATTCTGATTTGGAGTGCATCATCATCTTTGGTCTAGCTTGCACTAGCTTTGCATTAGGTTTTGTATTAGTTGATTTGCATCTAGGGTTTTGAAATATTGCATTAGTGAAAGTACATATAGTTTTCATTTTTGCATCTTGCATCATTGAATTTTATCTAAAATCTACATTTGCACTTAGTTTAGACATCATCCTAACTAGAAAGCATAAATTTCACTTAGAATTTTCTAAAATCTTTGTAGAAATCTTAAATTGGGACTCAACACCCCTCTCGGAAATTTAGTCGTGTGATTTTTCTCAATTTTTGGGTATTCTATGGTGACTGTTATTCAACATTCAAACCCCTAAAAACCCTTGATTGGGACTCATATTCCCTCTAGGTGATTTAGTCTTGTTTCAGATTTTAAACTACATTTTCTATCATTAAATTCTCTATTTCTATATTTCAATTTTCTATTGTTAGTTATCTATTTCAATTTATAGAATTTTGGTTAAATTCATTTCATTGCATCCACCTTTGTTTTAAAATAAGAGCATAGCATTTATCTTGTGTTCATTGCATCTTGCATTTCATTGATATTCCCTTGTATGAGATTTTCTACTTGGTTTCCTATTTCCAATACTATAGTGAGATGAAGTTCAACAATCATGTCATCCCGCGATAGCACAATCATTGTGGATCTTAGGTTATCTAGCTCTTTCACTACTAGTGTTGACACTAGTTCACTAGGTATAGACCATACCATTAACAACTCTTTTCCTTCATGTAGTGTGATAAATGTTGAAACAATGGTTGCTAGTATTCCACAAAACATAATCCAAATCCATAAAGACTTAACAAAACTATGAAGCAAAATAAGTACTGGAAAAATTTCAACCATTGCTATCCCTACCATAGATAACATACACCGCATGATGGAAACTGAAGAAGGAGTTGAACTTGTGTGTAAACTAGCTCGAACTTTTGGTAAACTTTCTACTTTTTCTCCCCCTTCGAATAATGTCCAAAGCCAAGGAGGAATTCAAATCCATTCTCCCTGAACAATTTCCTCTATTCCTACCTATACCAATCCTCAAGTTACAACAACAATACAACCTATGAGTAATGTGAATTATTCCTTGGGTATTTCCGCTAGCATCCCTAGTACCTTTGTGGCATCGCACATCATATCTCCAATAACCTTACCTCCTATAAGATTCAATTCACTTGTCCATAAAACACATACACACCTCCCCCCTATTCACCTCCATCTCAAAATGAAAATAATGATCCTATCATAAATTAAATTTTGCAAACCGTTTCATCCCTTCAAAATCAAGTTTCCAACATAAACCAAAATCAAAATGGCCCACCTACATATTATGTCAAAAGCAATCCCTTTTCCTTGGAGATATTGAGAACGTTGATGCCACAAGGTATAAAGTTGCCTAGATTCGATAAATATGGGGGGAAGGGAGACCCTTCTAACCATTTTTCCTCATATACCACCTTATGTTGTGACTTTATTCTTGAGGATAAACTCTTAGCTAAGCTTTTCCCTAGATCTTTGAAGGATGCCGCTTTAGAGTGGTTTTATTCATTACCGAACAACTCAATTTGTTCATTCAATGAACTTGTTGAGGAATTTATATACCATTTTCAAGTGCATATGACCCCTAAGATGACCTTAGCCGATTTGATGAGATGTAAGAAAAAATAAGAGGAAAATATTACTGACTTTATTTCATGCTATCAATCACTTTATTCCCAAATCGATGTAAAGATTCCTGACCCTCACCTTCAAAACATGTTCATAGAGAATTTACAAAGATACAAGATAAGATTACCATAATGAAATTCCCCTCCTTCACACACTTATGTACTGTCCTCTATGATTATCAAAACTTAGTTAGTAGTCATGATGCTAAATCCACCTCTAGCCAACTTGAGAAGTCTGTGTCCGCAAACCAAAACAATTACCAACCTTTTAGAAAATGAAATACAGGCTTCCTTAAAATTAATCCCCATCAACAAACAACTCAACATGTCAATACCCAAGTGGCTGCTATAAGGAAAATGACTCCTTTCGCATTTAGGGATTCGACTAGCTAATTAACTCCCTTACCTGATACCCTTCATCACATATTATCACAACTCTTAGAATAGAAAATGTTTACCTTGCCTCCCATTAAAACTCCTAATCCTAATGGGGTGGTGGGCCTAGCTCGATTGGACAATTCATCCTATTATAGGTAAGAGGTCATGAGGTCTAGTCTCCCCACTGCCCCAATGGTACTAGAGGGTGTGTTGTGCCAACATCATTGGTCACGTGAAAAATGTTTACAAGGCACACTATAGTTTATAGGGGGATGGATACCCGACCGATTCTTGTAGTCTAAAAAAAATCTCTCGATCCTAATAAGTCTTTACTTCTAAGTTTAAGATCGAATTCTTATTTCCATTATCACCAACAAATGGATATGATACAAAATATTGCAAGCATCTTAAACATATTGTAAAAGACATCATTGATTCTAGTCGTCTTTCAACTGAAGGTGTTAATGATCAAGGAAATAAGCTCATTTCTCCTCTTAACCAAAAGTTGTAAATCTTTACCAACCCTATGCCTAAACACAAAATTTCATTTGTCAAAGCTAGTGAAAATATAAATAATGATATGATGAATCTTGACATGGATGATGATAACATACATATTATTAAATAAGATCCTATGGAAACTAGTCCTAGGGATACTATTTGAAAACATTTAATTGCATTGATCAAAACTCAACCTCATAAGGGCCAAATTAGAAAGCCTCTTGAATTTTTTTTCTCATCTAAAGATATCATTAGAAATGCACCTGATGGTCCTCTTTACATATTCAATTGAATCTATGATAGGCCTATTAATGGGATATTAATTGATCCCATCTGTTGAGAGAATGTGATCACCAAGGAATTCCTACTTGTACATGAAATCTATCAAGAAACATATGATAAACTGAAAGCATGGATAAATATGCATAATTGTTTTGCTTACCTTACAATGGGATCGATCACCCTTCCTTTACAAATAGGACCAAAAAAATTACATGTATCATTATCCATCTTGTCAACGGTAGACCAGTTCTGTGTGAAGCTTTGTCACCCATGGCTACACTCCATGGAAGTTGTCCCATTGTTCATGCATAAATTCTTATAGTTTCCCTTTGACAATGAAATCTTTACTATTTATCATAGTGGCTTTAACCCTTTGTCTTCCCATGGAAAATTTTCATTAGATTTATTTTGGCCTGAGCTTATGGAACCTATTAAACCTTGAGAAGAATTATTTTTCAAATCCTACCAAAAGTTTAAGGAAAAATGTACAACAAAACTCTCCCTTCAAAACATGCTTCAACCTATGACTAAGCCTACTATCCATGACAAAAATATGATTGAATTGAAAGAAATCCCAAGCAACCAAGAACAAAGTAAGATAGATCCTTCTCCTATCTCCTACAAAAGACCAAGGGATAAAGAAAAAAATCCTTTCATGCCTCGTAGGATAAAACAAGTTTACAAAGTTCAAGAGAAAGTGGTTGAACAACCTTCCATTGTTCTTTTCATTCCTCCCTTTAGGGAAGAAAAGAAACCTATGGTTGATAAACCTGATCCTACACAAACACAACTTCAAAGTCATACAAAAAGAAATAGAAATGCTAGAGATCATAGGCATAAACATTGTGCTCTTGCTCAAAAGCTAAACAAAGAAAATAACAAAGAAAATCAACATCCCAACTTGACTAAAGAAATGCACGATGAGTCTCCCTCGTTGCAACAAAAAGATCCTATAGCACAACCACAAAAGGAGTTAAACCATTCTTTGGACATTATCATTTGACCTCCCATTGTGATTAACCTAAATGACGATGATGAGGTTATTGAAATTGATGAAGAAGTACAAAATGAATTGAATACATTGTTTTCCTCTTCTATGAGCTTAAATGATAATTCTCCTAGAGAGTGCAGAGCTTGGTAATAACCCTAGTTTGACACTTGCTATTGTCCCTTTGGCTAGTTTTCCACCTTTTGTATAAGATGAACATGATTGGGATGTAGACGACTTGCTAGAGGTTGACTCACACGTGCCTTACTAGTCATTTTGCATTATTTATTTCTCATTTTTCTTTATGTGATTGCATCTGTGTAATGTGATTCCTTGTACTATTCTATTTGATGTATCCCTCTCTCTTTGTGAAATTCATCTATCTATACCTACATTCTTCTATATGTCGTAAATATTTTATCTTTTCCTTTATCTTTTCTTTATCTTTTTTTTCCCTTTTGGGAATGACACAAGGCATTGAGAAATTCAAGTCTCTTCCATGTTGACCCAAAATATTTTTCCTTTATATTTTCTCTCTTTTTTTTTCCTTTTATGGATGATGCAAGGCATTGAGACCTTCATATCTCTTCCATGTTGACCTGAAAATATTTTTCTTTATTTTCACTCTCTTTTTGTTATTCTTCCTATTCTATGAGTATTTGGGGGATGATGACAGTTCTAAGCTCTCTAAATAACATTCTAGCAAGAACATACTGACTCTGAATCCATGGATCCCTCATGTGTTTGCATTTTTTGGGGGAAACCCCTCTATTTCATTTTGCATGACGTAAGTTTTATTTGGAAACATATGACTTGGCATAGGGAGTTTTGAATAAGCTCTCATGTCCTCTTTATTGTTAGCATTTCTCATTTTCTACTTTAAAGTAATTTCTCATAGCACGGTGTTTAGCAATTTCTTTAAAGTGGCGACATACATTTGCATTATTCTTTTGCATTTCATGTTTCATGGTGCAGTCTTCTTACTTTATGCAATGTTTCTTTTGCTTTGTGGCTACATCAAGTGTGATGTCCTTCAAGAGCGTGATCTCTCTTAGAATATTATATTCCTCTCAGTGGCTTGATGCAATACACTACATCCCCCAAGTTTTGAATCTTCTATTCCTTGATTTTTCCTCTCTTGGAGACATTAGCCACAATGCTCCCTAAGACAAGACATTACATGAACTAAGAAAGACTCCTTTGAACATTCCTTACACTATTTTTTTATTTACAATTTCAATTATATGGCCACCTTGAATAAAAAACTTTCCATTCCTGTGGAGCCATCTTGTTTATTCATGAGATTCAAGCATATGAAGCTTTTCTTTCCTCATGAAGCTCAAAGTTCATTGTTGTGTGGTGCCTTATCAAAGTTATCAAGAGGTATAACTTTGGTCTAGTTGGACAAGAAGCCAAACCAAGGCATGACTTTCCCATATCCATTCGCTTGTTTGCATGAGCGCATACCGAATGTGTGCGTATGTGTCTCACCTTTTGGATACTCAGCCAATGGATAGCCTAAAGTTTCATTTCCTAAAAGCGAGCATGCATTTTTAGAAAAATAGCTTAGATATGATCCACAACATGCGATACAAATGGTCAAAGCTTGATCCACCCCTTCCCTTTTTTTTATATTTTTCTTTAATTTATGTCTTTGGTAGTGTATGCTTGTTCCTTGTTGTTGCTTCTTATATCATTTGTACATGTGTGTTCCTTTGTACTTATGTTGGTTCACCATAGGATCTTGATCTTGGGGGCTCGATCATCCCTCTTGATCATTGTCATCATATCTTACTAGCATTGGTACATTTGAACCACTCTTAATGCAAGTTTGTCTACTTTAGTGTGAGATTGAAGGAATTTCCTCCTCTCACTAAAGTGGGGGCTAGATGTAATGACAAAAATTATACTCCTCTACATTTTTGCATTTATTTCATCCCTCCTTGTTAAATTGATCTTAATGTGACCTTAATTTAGTGTTGTAGTGCGTTTAACACATTCACATTAGGTCTTGTTCCCTTGTAAAATAAATGGGCTTAATGATACCCTATTTTAGGAGTTGTAAAGTGTTGTACCATAGTTTCATACTAATCTAGGGTTTTATTAAATAATGGAACTTCTTTATGCTTTAATTGGCTTTATTTTACATCCACAATCCTTAATCAATGCATCTTTCTAAGGATAATCTTGAAATGAACCAACATCTAATCATAATTCATGTCTTTTTGGATTTTATGGCCTATATTTAGTGATCTATAACTCATACGTAGGGGTCCCGATCCATATTTCACATGAATCTAAGAATTTATTGAGAAATGTGCCCCAAAGCCTAGCCTAATGAGACTCATGCACCACTTCTAGCATATGAGTCTCTTTTAGCTTAAACATAAATCAAATCCAAATTATTGGTGGGATTTTATTCTCCTATATCTGATGTTGTCTTGTAGTGTTGTAATTTTAGGAAATTTGGCATAAACAAGTATAAATACAAGGTTATTTCACTCATTTTTCACATAAGACTTTCATGAGAGAATTCTTAATAGAAAATTGGAGTTTACAAGAGAATTCAAGAGCTTATTATCAAGTGATTTAGAGAATCATTCAAGTATCAATCATCATGTCAAAGTCATCATGCATCATGTTTGTTTTTGAGCTAATATTTGTGAAGTAGGGTTTTCATGATTCAAGCAACCATTCAATTCAATATCTATCACATTCAAGCAAGATTCAAGATCTACATCCATTGGAGCAATCTCCTACATTTTTGTATCCTTTTGCTTAAGGGTTCGGTGAGTTACAACATTGATTTTTATTCATTCATTATTCCTCCTTTCTATTACATTTCTTTTCAAGATTTTATTACCAAAACGGGGTTTGACCAAGGCAAACCCCTTTCTACTAAAAAAATAACATTTTTCCCTCTCTTTAGTCTGTGATTATAGATCTAGGTGTCTTGGAGCGTGAAGATCCTTCAAAGATTGAGTTGCAAGTTTGAGGAAAATTGTCAAAGCTGTCACATCATCTACAAGATCATTGAAGGACATCTATAGAGCAGAATTCAACATTTTAGATCTAGAAACCAGGTTGAAAAGATAGAGTAGAGGTTGAAGAGAACATTCAGATCCTAATCCTCTAAAAATTCCAAATATGATTGATATTCCACTTCTGGTGTATGAGTCCCAATAGACATTAAATTTACTATTTTCAACATTTCAAGTCTTCAATCAAGTTGTTACTAGTTTCCAGGTGCCTTTATGTACCTTTCTCAACTTTCTATTATGTTTTCCATTCATTTCTAATTCATTTAGTAAATCTTTCCATATCATCATTAGGTCTTGGATGTCATTATTATTTCTAAGCCCTAGCTTGGTGGTGAACCCCTCTTTTGTCATTAGTCATACGCTAGAACACCCCTATTGCAAATCTCGTTCCTTTGTTTCATCCCTAGCTTGAGATATCTAGGGGTCTCTTTGAATGTTATGTTAGTGAATTAGGAAGGGTCTCATCTCCCTTGTTCCATCTTCCAAAAAGGTGGAACCCTATTTCTAACATTACTGTTCCTAAATCTCAAATGTGAAATACTCCAGAGAATAAAGCATAGCCTATCACATGGAAATATTTTATACACCTCAATAGTGATTAATGGAAATGAAAATACAATAAACAAACAATTATAATATAACCAATTCTGAATTTTTGTGCACCAAAACTATGACTTGAAAGACAATAAAATTTTATTTCAGTAAACAAATGGAAGAAAACTAAAAATACAAATACAAATTGCAACACATCTATAATTTTAAGTAACACTCAGATGCAATGCATATAGGAATCAATGAATGTAGTAGACATTGCAATCTAGTTTAAAAGGATTTAGGTATGGTAATAGTGAATGATCAACAATAGAAATAAAAGTAAACCTAGAGAAATTGATAAAAAAATATTGTAAGGCATAAGTAAACAATGAACACCAAGATGAAAATAAAATCAAGAATAAAATTTCTACTAGACTCAAGTCTAGGTTAGGCAAGGAATAATTTTTACAAAAATAATGATTTAGAGGGAAAATACATTCACTAATTATTTTAAGGGACAATTTCATAGTATTGACAACCTTCATCGACTATTTTCTTTGTCCCAATTGGTTATACATTTCCATATCTATCACTTGGTAAGTTAATAACTTGACTACCCCACATGCCTTCATCTTTAGTCAAGAGACTTTATAGGGCTATCCTATATGTTGTTATTTATTCTTCTTACATCCTACAAATTTTTTTAATGTGATCACATGCAATATCATTATTGATTATTATTTGTGTTACCCTATAACGTAGAACACTCTTGGACCAACACATACCACTGACCTTATGCGTTTACATGAGATTTTATTGATTTCAATGCTTGTTATATTTAAATAATATTATCTAGGATTATTCACCATATTTGATAGAGTATATCTATAAATAATCAAAGAGCTTATTATGCTACTTGTAGAGTCAAATATTACTATGTATCAAAATATAGTCCTTTTCATATCTTATATTTGTTAGATTCCTTTATACATACTCTAGGTATTTCCCAACATTTCTAACAATTTGAATCTCTTAAATTATTATTTATGTTGTTTTATAAATATTCTTTACAAATTGTGATTATTCTCATTTTAAATTCTTGATAAATGTGACTCGTTGAAACTTTTTATTCTATTCTTGCAGGTTATTGAGATATCTAGAACTCGTGGCAACGATACTAGAAATTATTCTAATCGATGATCTCCACACATTATATTGATCTATATTTTTTTTTGTGCAAAAATATTTAATTCATATGGAATCTTATTTTTTTATTTAAAATAAATTATAGAAATTTCTCACATATGAATTAAAGTGGAGGAGAAATTTAGTGATTAAAATTACACTCATTCTAACTTCCTTTATGTTTTTTACTCATGACGGCTAGGTCATCTTTTAATACATTGAATAGTGTGGAAGATGGAATATGAAAAATCATAATATCTAGTCATAATCTTCATATAACTCATTAAGAAAAGTTGATTTATATCACTAAATATTAATTTTTTTATACTATCTAAGGTATGTGAGTGACAATTTAATCTAAATCATCTTTATCCCAATGGATTGAAATATCAAAATTGTAAATTATATATTACAAATTCAAATATTTAGTATATTTTCCATTAGCCTTTTAGGCGACAAAAAAAATTTAACTACAAGTTGAAATAGTGTATTTATGAGCTTCCCTTAGTTTAATTGAGTCACTTAACATACATTTAAAAGACTTATAGGATAATGTATTGTGCATGTGAATAATTCTAATGCAATGGATAATCAATTATTATATCAAGACTATAACATCATATTAAGAGTGTATTACATGCTTTATTGGTGTTCTTGACATTAATTCACTATCATTGAATGGGTCTATATATGATATAGGAGCATCTAGGGGTACTAGTAATCAACATCAACCAAAAAAGAAAAAAATAACTTTTATTGTTTCTTGAGGTTTTGAAATTTTATAGTTACAGGATAAAGTGCAATATTATGCCTAAATAAATATTAAATAATTTCATTTTATTATTTTGTTGCAAATTTTTGGAGTGGAGATAATTTAGGAGGTAATTTAAATGGGAAAAATCCAAAAAGGAAAACATAGCGTGGATTTTTTGAAGTTAAAAAAATGCATAAAAGAGAATTTAATTCTTTTTATAATTGTTGGAGAAGCATTTTAAATTGCATGGGTGTATCCTTTTCAAAAGAGGCAAAAAATAGATTTTTAGAAAGTAGTGCAAGAGTGGCACTAATAATTTTTTTGTTTTCATTAAAAGGTAGATTTTTAAAGAATAAGAGGGAGGCCTAGAATTTCTTGGGAGAGAAGAAAAGGAAATTTTATTGCATGTTTTGGGAGGTATTGCAGCAAAAAATAGATTGTAATATCCATGATTGAATATTAGCAAAGTTGGTTGTGGAAGAAGGTAGATTGAAGAGTCAATTTCATAGTGTAGGAAGGTGATTTGAAGAAGAGGAGCTTGTAGATTTTATTTGTTGTTTCTTGTTGTTCATATACTAGATTCAAGTTGTTTTTCTAATGATTTTCTTTATCCTATATGGCTGCAAAAACTCATACAATCAAATTTTGTTGAAGTTGTGAAACTGTGTTGCAAGTTAAATAGAGAAGATTAATTATGTTGAATTTTTTACCTTATGCTTTATTTTACATAATATGTAATTTTTTGAATGAGGGTTGGATCATGTTCATCAGTGGTGTTAGAGCTAGTGTTCCTTAGTGTGTAGGTAGAGGCGTTGATTTGAAGCAGTTTATAGCAGAACTTGTGGCAGTGTGTGCGATTTGAGTGTAAACAGATCACCAAATGTGAGGCAGTTTACATGTGAAGAAATTGAGGATTCAAAGATTTGTGTTGAGTATTTGTGAGACCTTGAAAATTACAAAGAAGAAAGGAAATAATTTTTTCATAGTTTTGTATGTAGGTGAAAATGATGGAGAAAATATTGCAGTATGCTTTGAGGAAGGCATAGAGAAATAGATTGAGAAGGAAGAGAAAAGTGTAGTAGAGGTTGAGGAAAATAAGGTGAAAAAGTTGAAGAGAACTATGATGTTGCAGTAATAGATGAGTTTGGTTTGGAGGACTTAAAGGTATTATAAAATGAAATTGCAAATAAGAGTGAAGGTGAGAAGATGGATGTTGCAGCGAAGAATGAGGTAAATTTTAATTGTAAATTTAGTTGTGATGATTCTATACCTTCTTTGGTGAGCATAGAAGAGGATGTCAAGCAACAAGAGAGCATGCTTATGGAAACTTATAATTTCCATGGAGTGCTAGTTGCATATTTATCTAAGGATGTAGTAGAATTTTTATTGTTGTTTGGATAACACATATTTGCATGTAGAAGTTGTAGAGGATAATGGAGGTGAAGCTTGGTGGAGGTGGTCAGTTTGTGGTGGGTCAAAACCCATGAAAGAGGAGAGGAGTATAAATATTATTTAGAGGAGGAGGATAGTCTATGGTGGATGTAATTCCATGATAAAAAGGATGAATAGAGTGCACACTTGTTGGAGGAGGATGACAAGTATCCTAGCTAAGTGATGTAAGAGGTAGAGGAAGAGATTCCTTCTATCTAATTTAGTGATGGAGATTGTTGAGGATTGCTTGAAATATAAAAGGGTGGTACTACAACTCAAATCCATTTTGTGACTCCATATTCACAATTTTTTCCTACCCTAGGTGTCTGATGCAAGAGCTTCTAGGAGTACAAGCAATCAAATCAACCAAGAAGAAACAATTTTTATTTTTATTGTTTCTTTAATTTTGGTAATTATTTAGTTGGAGAATAAATTTTTAATGAGGACGCAGCCCGAGACACAAAAAAAATAACCCACAAACAAGAGAATAATCTTATTATTCAGAAAATGAAGCTTCTTACATGTAGAGGATCTCAAATCCCCAAGTTCTACAACACATGCAAGTTACAAAAAGCTATAGAATAACCCTTTTGCAATATGCTTGCTTGTCCCCAAAAAGCTACCCAAAAATTAGAAACCCGCCCATAAATAGAGCTCCTCCTTAGTTTGGAGCCAAAACAACATTCAAATTTGAGTTTAGGCAGTTTGGCGCCGAAAATTTACAACATGAAGTTCAAATTTCAAATGAGCATTTGCAATTGTATCTTCTAGAAAGTGTGCCAACTTCCCAGGGCCATAACTTTTGATCCGGAACTCCGATTCGCGAACCATTTGAACCGTTGGAAAGGTCTCGAAGTCAACAACGCGCTCAAAATATGCTGTGCCAATTTTGGCAAGTTTTGGGGCCGTTTCGGGAACTCTAAGTGCCTCAAATCTAACTCAGAAGATTTTTAGGTGCAAATATGGGAAACTAAAACTATAATATCTTTCAACCCATGAATAGAAAATAAAAACCGTAAATTGGGAATTTCATTATGACAAAAAGGGTATCCAAAAATGTAAAAAAATCTAAAAACTGAGAAACTTGAAATTTAACTATTTTTGGGTGATGCAAGATTGCCCTTACACTATTGGATGCTCCTGCATCAATTTTAGTATTAGGCCTAAATAAATATTAAATAATTTCCTTTTATTATTTTGTCAAAAATTTTGGGAGTGGAGATAATTTATGGAGTAATTTAGATGGGAAAAATCCAAAAATAAAAATATAGCATGGGTTTTTGGAAGTTAACAAAATGCATCAATGATCATTTAGTGCCTTTTCTAATTGTTAGGAAGCCTTTTTAGAGGAAAAGCCAAATTTTTAGAAAGTAGTGCAATAGTGGTATTGACAATTTTTGGGTTGTCATTAAAAGGTAGATTTTTAAAGAAGAGGAGCGAGGCATGGATTTAATTCAGAGACAAGAAAAGGAAATTTTGTTGCAAGTTTTTATTCTATTTTGTAATTATTTTCTTTAGCCTGTATGGTTGCACAAACTCATGTAATCATATTTTGTTGAAGTTATGAAAATGTGTTGCAAGTTAAATAGAGAAGATTAATTATGTTGATTTTTTTTACCTCATGCTTGATGTTGCATAAGATGTTCTTATGAGTTTGTGAATGAGGGTTGGACCCTCTTCATCAATATAGGGTTTGACTAAGAAGAAAATAACCATAAATATTTGGTAGATTACTAAAAGGTAATACTCGAAACTACCTATTCCTAATCAAATTTATAGAATATGCACAAAGGAAAATAATTTTTATAGCTCATAAAAAATAGAAAATTCAATCCATGAGTTACAAGTTCAAATTAAAACACATCAATTTTAGCTATGCACATATAAATATCACTTATGCAAATATAAAAGTGAAACTAGATAGTATGCAATTAGAGTTATAAGCTAATGATAGCCACTTAAGGGTTTGTAAAAATAAAGGTTTTTGACTAATAGATTCTTGATATCTTCATCAAACTTAGAATTAAATAATATTACATTTAATATAATTTTTACATTTAATTAAGAATTTATTTTAATTATTTTCCCCAACTCTATATCTAAATTAATTATTACTTATTAGCCAATAGGCTATTTGTTTGAAGTTTCTACAAGGATTTTCATCAGCCCAGCCGTGAATAAGATTTGTCGGCGCCGAAAATCTACCAGCTGGCAGTGACTTCCCTAGGGTTTTTTATGACAACATGGAGCTTGCTAATTACGTGGGTTGGAGGCGGTGGAGTTGGTCACCTCGATACATGGAAGTAGATTGGTAAGGTTTTGCTCACGCAAGGGTTAATGCATCCTACCATTGTTGTAAGATGGAAACAAATGAAGTAAATGCAATATTGATTAAGTTGCATTGTCAAAAGAGCCATTGTGGTGTTGGTTTGATAGTAGAGTATTATAAAAATCATTGCCTTCGGCTCCGTGGTTGTTTTGATAGTAGACTATTCTAAAAATTGTCAGCTTTGGCTCCATTTTATGGTAGATTGGAGGGTTTTAAAACTCTTGTTCTCCAGAATCTATAAGTCATTTTACATGGGTATTTTGCATAAATGATTAATTTATTGTTCATGTCTTCTTGTTATATGTTTGTATCTTTAGCATTATACCCATTTGGGAGACTTCAAAGAGATTATGGCTCTGTATGGATGGAGAAATTGCAGTTAAATCTTGTTTCTTTCGTCAAAAAATATGGTTAGGGTTAGTAATTTTTTCACCCCTCATTTATTGTTTGTAGTTATCTTTGTGCATCTTTGGCATCATACTCATTACAATAGTAGTAATTATTCATGATATTCTTTTTTCCTCATCTATTTGAAGCTCTTTATAACAAACTATTAATTGTCATGGTTATCTTGTTTGGATGGGATGTGTTATATGTCTTGTATCAATATGATTTAGTTCCAGGTAATGTAGCTCAAATTTTCAATTTAGTCTGCAACATTATACCCATTTTGTAGAGATTATTGCTACCCATTGGTCGTACAAGTTCTATTTAATGTGGTTTTTTTGTTCATCTATCTTTTACATTTGATTCTTAAGTGTTATTCTAACACCTCTTACAATTGTTACATAGACTACTTGTCTTGTACCAAACTGTTTGAGGAAATTATTTTTTCCTCATCTATTTGAAGCTCCTTATAAAAAATTGTTAATTGTCATTGTTATTTTTTCTAGATGGAATAGGTAATTAAATCTTCTTTCTTTCATCAAAAAATATGGTTAGGGTTAGTAATTTTTTCTCCCCTCGTTTATTGTTTGTAGTTATCTATGTGCATCTTTGGCATTATACCCATTACCATAGGAGAAATTGTAGTTAAATCTTCTTTGTTTCATTTGGTTTATTGTTTTAGTTATCTTTGTGCATCTTTGGCATTATACCCATTAACATGGGAGAAATTGTAGATTAACATAGGAGTAATTGCATTTATATATATATATATATAGAGTTAGTATGAAAGCATAAAGATATTGGAGATAAAATTAGTTTAGTGGCTGCTAAGTGTTATTCTAATAGCTCTTTTATAATTTCTCTATTTGTCTATAATGTTTAGTGCCAGGTAATGTAGCTCTAATTTTCAATGAAGCATGTGGTGTTATACTCATTTTACATAGATTATTGCTATGTATTGGCTTTATGAATTCTATTTTATGTGGCTTTTCGTTCATCTATCTTGTATCGATATGTTTCATGATATTCTTTTTTTCTCATCTGTTTGAAGTTCCCCGTAAGAAATTGTTCCTCATGATATTCTTTTTTTCAGTTTCCTATAACAAACTGTTGATTATCATACTTTTCCTCTTCTATTCTCCATATTTTATTCATGATATTATTTTTTCCTTCTCTATTTGAAGCTCCTTATAAAAAAATCTTAATTGTTGTGGTTATCTTGTCTGGATGGAACGTGTTATATGTCTTTTATCAATATGTTTCGTGATATTCTTTTTCCCTCATCTATTTGAAATTCACCATAACAAACTATTCTTCATTTAGTTTAAGGTAATCTAGCTTGAATTTTCAATTAAGTATGTTTCATTATACCCATTTTACAGAGATTATTGCTACCCATTGGCCTTACGAGTTCTATTTAATGTGGGTTTCCATTCATCTTTCATTTACGTCTGATTCTTAAGTGTTATTCTAACACCTCTTACAACTATTACATAGGCTGCTTGTTTATGTCTGATTCTTAAGTGTTATTCTAACATGTCTTACAACTGTTACATAGATTGCTTGTCTTGTACCAATATATGTTTGATGAATTTATTTTTTCCTCATCTGTTTGAAGCTCCTTATAAAAAAATGTTAATTTTCATGGTTATTTTGTCTTGATGGAACATGTTATATGTCTTATATCAATATGTTTCATGGTATTCATTTTTCCTCATCTGTTTGAAGTTCCCCAGAACAAACTGTTTATTATCGAAGTTTGCGTCTTTTATTTGTATATGTATATGTATATGTATATATGCATATGTAACCAAAAAAGTGAAGTTCTTTTAGATGGAGGGTGTAATGAAGGAAGGAATGATGCATAAGCATAGGCAACGAGAGCATTACTCTCTCCTTTAAAAAATGCATCGAACCTTCCATTCATTACACTCTCCATCGAAAATGCATTGCATATGCATAGATACATTTACATATACATATGCATATATGTATGTTTTTTTTTTTCTTCAATTAAATTGTGTCTATATTAGTTTAGTGGTTGTTTAGTATTATTCTAATACATCTTATACAATTACTCTATATGTCTTCAATATATATATGCATATATGTATTTGTCTATGTTTTGAAGTATTAATTTCCACATACCATTGACATTCTATACCATTCACTTTGTAACGATTTGAAGTTAAATTTATCAGAAAGATACCAAGGTACTAACTATGCAAAATGCGTATAACACCAAAAATGTACATGGTATATATATATATATATATATTGTATGGGAAAGTATACTCCGAAATGTGTGAGAAAATATATTGATTCAATTGCATTGTCGAAAGAGACATTGTGGTGTTGGTTTTGTAGCAAACTATTGTAAAAATCGTTGCATTGTTGAAAGAGCCATTGTGGTGTTGGTTTGATAGCAGACTATTGTAAAAATCATTGCCTCTGCCTCTATTTTATAACAGATTGGAGGATTTTAAAACTGTTATGCTCTAGGATCTATGAGTTGTATAGATACATACATATACATATATGTACATATATATATATGTATATATATGTATGTATAATATATAAATATATAAATATATATATGTATATATATGTGTGTGTATGCATACATGAATATATATATCTATATATGTATATATGTATGTATGTATGTTTTTCTAATAGTTCATTTACAATTTCTCTATTTGTCTATAATATTTAGTGCTAGATAATGTACCTTAAATATAGAATTCGCAAGCCAATTGCTATATAGATTGCTTTTGTTTTTTCAATATGTTTTATGATATTCTTCCATCCAAACCCACAAAGAAAATTGTTCAATATTGTAGTTTTCCTCTTCCATTCTCCATATTTTATAGTTCTATTTAATGTCGGTTTTTATCATCTGTCATTTTCCTGTGATTCTTAACTTTTTTTCCTAATAGCTCTTTTACAATTTTCCTATTTTCCTATAACATTCTTTTTTTGAGTATCATATAACAAACTATTCATTATCACTAAAATGTATGATGTGCCTTCAAATCTATGGTCAAATATATGATAGTTAATCTCTAAAATGTTTATCTTTTATGAGATTTTTCATTATAAGATCTTTGATCTTCATTTGAGGATGAACATACAATATTGAAGATTTAATTTCCAGTGAGGTCTTCCATTGTAACTTTTTTAATGTAAATAAGGTATATTCTTTTATCATTTCTATAGAAAGTTTATTTGACGTTGTATTTTTGTTGTTGTAAATGAAAAGTCTTAATGCTTAATTTATCTTAATTTCACATGTTAATTGACCTCAAATCTAAAATTTAACAACCATTATCGTATCATAATGACAGGTGGTCTAGATCAATCCTCTATTTAGTCATTTCTGTCTTGGATTGATTGCAAGTGACAATACATCCTCTTGATAGTGTATCCTATGGTCTTGTCCTAATTTAAACCTTTTCCATGTCTCTAGAGTTGATAATTTGTCCATATTTAAAAGTTATATTTAATGTTTGTTTTCGATCATCTGTTATGTTCTTGTGGTTCTTAAGTGTTTTCCTAATAGTTCCTTTACAATTTACCTATTTTCCTATAGTATTTAGTGCCAAATAATGTAGCTTGAATTTAGAATTGAAGAGCCAACTCTCACATAGATTGTTTGTCTTGTATCAATATGTTTCATTATATTCTTTTTTCCTCATCTATTTCAAGCTCCGTGTAAAAAAGTGTTCATTTCCATGGTTTAGCTCTTGTAAATTCTAAAATTTTGTAGACTACTATAAACTACAAACATGGCATTGATCTATACCTTTGGGTTGCTTTCAATTTTTTTGGTCTATGTATCGTTTTCTACCTCTCTTAAAGTTCTATTTGATGTCAGTTTTTGATCATCTATCAATTACCTATCATTCTTAAGTGTTTTAATAACAACTCTTTTACAATTCCTCTATTTTTCTATAATTTATTTAGTACAAAATAATGTAGCTTGAATTTTCTATTGACAAGCCAACTGTTACATAGATTGCTTGTCTTGTATTGATATGTTTCATGATATTGTTTTTCCCACATATGTATAACAAACTTTTAATTATTGTAGTTCTCCTTTTCTATTGTCCATGTTCTTAAGTTCTATTTAATGTGGCTTTCCGGTCATCTATCATTTTCCTATGATTATTAAGTGTCTTTCTAATAACTCTTTTATAGTTTTCCTATTTGTCTATAATATTTAGTGCCAAATAATGTAGCTTCAATTTTGAATTGACAAGACAAATGTTACATAGATTGCTTGTCTTGTATCAATATATTTCATGATATTCTCTTTTTCTCATCTACTTGAAGCTCTGTGTAACAAGTTGTTGATTGCCATAGTTTAGCTCTTGTATTCTTCATATCTTAAGCCAGGTAAATGTTTTTGTGCATTTAATTAAGATTGTGTCCTCATGTATTTCTTTTTATTGGCATGAGACTTTAGGAGTTTCCTATTCTATTGTCCTTGTGACAAGAATATTTTTTAACTTTCAAAATTCTTGAATTTTGTAGATTGGTATAAAGTACAAACATGATATTGACCTATACCTTTGCACTACTTCCAAAAAATTTTTGGTATGTGTATGTTTTTTGGCCTTTGGTTATTATTCCTTGTTATATTTGTGCATCTTTGGTGCTATACACATTTTGTAAATTTTATTGCTTGTTTTTCTTTTCAAAAATTTAACTTAAAATCCATTGAAGGGGAATGGTATGGAATGTAAATAACATAGCACCACAATGGCTCTTTTGACAATACATCTTAATGAATATATTTTCTTGCACATTTTGGAGTATAATTTCCCACACTGCAACATTGAATGTTGCATTTACTTCCTTTAGTGCCATAGTACAACAATGCTAGGATGCATCAACCCTCACATGAGCAAAAACTTACCATTCTGCTTCCGTGTATTGAGGAAACCAACTCCACCACCACCAAACTATGTAATTAGAAAACTCCACGTTTTCATAAACAACCCCAAGAAATCCCTTGGTTGGCTATTGGAAAAACTTGGTCTTCGGTGCTAGGAAATTTTAGTCACGCAAGGGCTGATGAAAAATTCCATCAAAAATTTGATACAAATAGCCCATAGGTAAATTCCAGCTGTTTCATTCTACTTTTGTGTCCCAAGGTGGGCAACAACCCCTTTTTGCATATATATTTAAATAGGATACAATGTTTAAAATATGTTGCTTTCTTACAGAAATTTCACCCTCTACTTATTGTTCCTTCTTGTTGCTATCCACCTTTGACATTATTCCCATTTTTATGCACACCCTTGCTCGGCATGTCAATGACTACATAGTTAGGAATAAATATGGTATACACATTTATTTAGATATACCATTGTATATATATAAATAGATATATACATGTGTACATATGGATATATATATATCTACTTATATGTGTTTTTTTAAATGTGTAGACAAAGGGGAAATTCAATGCATATATGTACTTAATAATTTTTATTCTTGTTGTTGTATATCCTATTATTTGGATAAGAAAAGATGAAGGGGCCAGCTAGCAACATATACAAATATTTGCATATAGGTATATATAGAAATATAGTAAAAAACTGCATGCATACATATATAGGCAACCTCAAAGATAAATAGATACATATAGGAATATATACATTTGCATTTATCATTTTTATTCTTGTTGTTGTATCTCCTGCTGTTTGGACAATATAAAAAGTGGAATGGTTATACCCATTTTCTTTTAATCAAAATAGTAAAATGGTTGCTCTATATTATCAATATTTCTAGGTTGTGTACCAGTTGTCAATGGACATTGTAATAAATTAATCTATTATTTTTATTGTGAAATAGAGCTGCTAATTAGTCAACAATAATTACAACATTTCCTCCCTCAAAAATTTCCCACAACTATGTCTGTGGATGGGTCTCTAGAGCCCCCCAAAATTGATTTGGTGATTGATTTGGTGACATCCCCCATAAGTTCAACTGTGGATTCCAGCTCTCAAGGTAACATCCACCAGCCTCCAGATCTTGATTCCATAAGTTTGTATTCTTTTTCCTTATACCCATTGTAAATTTGTTGTTATTGTTTCCTTCCTCTTTTGTAATCAACCTACACATTTCCTTTCAGTTCCTTTAATTTTAGGTTTCTCAAATACAAAAACACACACCACATACCCTTTACTGTTTATGTTCCCATTTTTATTGGCCAGGTGTATACACACATGGCTGGCCCTGGTAAATCATATAGATATGGAAGTACATATGCATTGATTTTTTCTAGCACATAAAAACATCTCTTTGCATCATTTTTTTTCCTTGCTCCTTTTATCCATTTGGTGTGATGAAGTCCATTCTCCTTGATTGAACTTTTCCTTGTAGGCTGGAAGGAAATAAACAACTTTTACTTCATTTGCAATTTGTTCCATCAATGTTGTAGATGTCATTCCCTCTCCGGTCCTTCAGCTCTTGTCCTTTAAAAAATTTGGCGGCGATGAAGGGAAGGTTGAGCGATACAAGGTTGTCTTGTCTGATGGAAACCATATACAAATAGGAAAACTTCCTTCCAAATGCAATGATTTGTTGTTTTCAGGTGCCTTGAAAATAGGGTCCCTCATATGTTTGCGAGACTATGTTTGTAGAAATGTCTAGGATTCAAGGTGGGATGCATTGTTTCTTCTTTATCTTTTTAAATAAAATTCTCTTTCTCCTTTGTATGTGCCTGATATAATGTGTCCAATATATTATTTTACTTATTTTCCAAAGCCTTAATAATATTCAATGTAGTTGTGATTATGCCAAATTGTCAAATCATTGGCACCCCTAGGTATCTCTTCAAGCAACAAAAAGAGAAAATATTTGGACCAAAGTCACCTTCTCCTTCTAAATGGACACCTAAATTTGGTGTCCAGTTGTCCCATAAAAAACAAAATAGTCATCTAAATGTTAGCCCTATTAAAGTTTTGAACATTTATCAAAATGTTTGGATAGTGAAAGGGTGTGTAACACATATTAGAGAGATGTACCATTTCCATAAACAAAGAGGTGAAGGGCACCTTTTCAGTTTTGACATTATAGATATGGAGGGGACAAAAATTTGTGTTACTTGTTTTGATGATATTGTTGAACTACATTATGGTCAAGATGAGATAGGTGCAACTTATTTAATATGAAGAGGTTCGGTGAAGGAAGCAAATAAAAAAATAATTAAATTAAATTGTAATTTGGAAATTGTTTTGGAGAAAAAATCAACAATAAAATGGTGTGAAGATGACATCTCTGTGCCAAAAAATATCTCAGCCTTTGTGCCAGTTAGTGACATAATTATTTATAGTGATAATAGTTTGGTTGATATTATTGGCATTATAGTCCACATTGGGTACATATAAACTATTCATTGGAAAAATGGATCTAAAACTATCTGGTGGACTATTAAACTATATGATATCTTTGCTTGTTTCATTGATGTTAATTTGTGGGGCCCAAGCTGGCAAGAAAAAGGTGATGTCTTGGAGTGGATGTATCTTTCTAGTGATATAGTCATAGTTGCTATGCGGGGTGGCCATGTAGGCTACTTTAATGGAAAAGCTATCAACACATCAACAACAATAGTCCTTAACATTAACCCTTCTATTCCTGAGGCAAACACTCTCATATCCAAGGGCCCAATCAAAGTAGAACATATGGTTTCAACTTCTTCTACAGCTCATAGGCTTCATCGTTCAAATGATAGAGTTACAATTGCACTCATTTTGAACAACTACCTTGGCTTGCTAGAAACTATTGAAGCCATTTTTAAATCAACCATTCAAATTACAAAAGTTGAGTCTTTTTCCTATTCTACTTGCCCCTTCCTAGTTAATGGGAAAGAATGCAAAATAAAATGCACACAACCCTATGTTGATGTCTGGTTTTGTGATCACTGCTAGATGGAAATAGAGGAATGCAACTATTGCTACCTTCTGCAATTAAAGTTGTAAGACCATGCAACCAACCTTTAGGGTATTTCTTTTGATGAAGTTTCCACTAGTTTACTACAAATTCCAACAAAAGACCTCTACATGTTGTAGGATAGCTTCGAGTCTACAATAGATCCTGTTGTTGTTATTAAAAGCCTTGTTTGTAAGCCTTATATCTTTATTGCCTTGATCAGAACAAACACTAACAATTCTGAGGACTAGCTTAAAACAACAATTGTGAAAGCAACAAAACTTGATTTCCAAGTAGAGTGTAAAATTTTGCTTGTAGATATATTAAAGATCATATCTTCCCCTCTTTCATAAAAGGGTTGCACTAGTGAGCCTACCCTTCGACTTCTCTTTTGCAGTTTTCAACATTTCTCCTTTTCTTTCCTTTTTAATGCTCACTATGGGATGCTAAGACTTTTGTTATGCAAATATGAATGTAATTTATTCCTATGTTTTCATATATATATTCGCACATTCATTGAGATCCCATGGTTTTGATTTTAATATGGTGCCCATAATGTTTTTGGTATGCATTGTCACTATGATTCTTGATTCTTGTAATATGTTGGAATTTTTAGTTCTTCCATCCATAGTTTAAATTCGCTTCTTCCCTTCATAATCATTGAATATCAATATTATCTCCAATGGAAAACATAAAACAATAGTCAAATAGTGAAAATGGTTAACAGAGAAATGTGTAGAATACTTGTATATATATTTTTATATATTTCAATGTTCAAACCATCTTATTCCTCTTGTGATCATCCATAGATATACATTTATATACACATGGATGTACATATATATTTTCTTTTATATTTATGTGTAATCACTTTGATAATCATAACTAATATTCAAATAAAAAATAATCAAAATAAATAACATCAAAGTAATAAATAATCTACTACCACATAAGCACTGGAAAAAATATGTCATACCTAAAGTTATGGACTGAATTTCTTTTAAGAATACTTTTTTATTGAATATTAGTAATTAAAGGCATGACTAATAACTCTTTAAAAAAGGAGAATCCTTTAATGTTCCATACTTTTCATAAATATTATTTAATCCACAACCTCAACTCTGCCATCTATTTCTATGCATATGTATCTTAAGATAATTAAATAATAATCTGTCAATTGATTGATTAACCTAGAAAAAAAGGTCAAATATAGATGTGCATCTAGGTCTAATAAATATAAAACTAAGATAGAGCTAAAATTGTATCATACTTGAAGCAATCTATATAGCAGTTGGCTTGTCAATTCAAAATTCAAGCTACATTATTTTGCACAATCAGAGGTAACTAGCAGACAATCGGAAACCCACATTAAATAGAACTTAAAAAACATGGAGAATAAAAGAGGTGAAAAAATTACTAAGCCTAACCATATTTTTTTGGTGAAAGAAAGAAGATTTAACTATAATTGCTTATATGGTAATGTGTATAATGCCAAAGATGCACAAAGATAACTAGAAACAATAAACAAAGGGAAAAAAGTGTATGTGTATGTATATGTATATTTATATGTATATATATGTATATGTATATGTATGTATATGTATGTGTATATGTATATGTATATGTATATGTATATGTATATGTATATGTATATGTATATGTATATGTATGTGTATATTTATATATATGTATATGTATATGTACGTATATGTACATATGTATGTGTATGTGTATGTGAATGTATATGTATATGTATATGTATGTGTATGTATATCTATATGTATATGTGTAATGTTCATCTACATAAATATCTTTTGAGAATTTCACTATTTTTCTCTTCCTCTATATTACTTTCAAAAATATATAATCTTTTGTACATTTAATTTTTGCCTAATATATGATAACATTCCATGCAATTTGTGAGGGCTTTCTTGGGCCTGTTCACAACAATCGTGGAGTTTGTTTAACAAGTGTTGTGCTTCGCAATATGCATCATCTCATCCCCTGTTGTTGTTGGAAGTTTTTTTTCAATGTCTTTTTTCCGTTCCATACATATTTAACCAGAGACATATATTTTGATAGATTCAAATAAATGTTTTCTTTGTAGTAATATAATGTTGGGCTCGATGCAAGCATAAATAGACAAGGAGATATGAAGCCCATCTGTGGAATAATTTGTACCTAAAAGATGAGCATAGCTATAAGCATAAACAAGGTTTGTTTTATAAATTTATATTTTACTAAGTTATACATTTAACCCTTTTCTTCCTGCATGGCTAGATACACTCCAGTACATGCCAAAATCAGGTATGTTTATAAAGTTATTTGTATGCATTCTATGTTGTGAAGCAAAACCTTTACTATTTCTTTGATGTCTTCCTTTTAATGATATCTGTGTATTCATCCATGGAATTGGTTCTGCTTTGAAACAAGATCTCCCATATATTCTTCTTTTCCTATATTTATCGATATTACAGACAAGTTCCATCTTGCCCAATTCTTTATCAGCATTCTCTTTTTTTTAAAGTTATTACATCAAAAAAAACACTAGAAAAAGGAAATCATATCTGATAACACACAATTATTTTTTAACTTCGTCATTCTTTAATATATGATGAAACTCCTTGACATTTCTCCTTGGTTTTTCATACTTTACTTGCTTCACAGTTTGGAAAGAACCCACAACACTTCATGATGCCGATGTGGTTGGGGGAAAAACAACTGTGGGTTTTGGCTTTTGACTTTCACCGTCATATGTTTGTTGCTACATACATACATGTATGCACACATTCTTACATGCACTTGACTACACTAAACATAGTCTATTGTACACAATACATTTGCCAATGTTTCTATAGTTATCTTTTTAGCTTATGGAAAAAATATCTGTAACCAACTCTTTATCAACATGCCCATCTTTTCAAAGTTGTTACACCAAAATAAATACCACAATATAAGAAATCATATATGAAAACACCCAAACTTCCCCTACTTCACCATTGTTTGATATATGACAAGACTCCATTAAATTTCTGATGGGTCTTCCATACTTTTATTTCTTGGGGGTTTGGCTAGAGCCAATCAAGCTTCATGATGCTAATATGGCAGGGAGGAGAATGAGCATGGGTTTTGTGGTTTTTCCTTGCACCATCATATATTGACTACTACAAATACATAACATATTATATTTTTCTAGCTACATTTCTCCACGCTTATACAACTATCTTTTCAACTTGCCAAATCAATTATTTGAACTAAACTCTTTATGACAATACCTATTTTCTTTAGGTTATGACAACAATTATATGATGCCATAATCTATGCAAAATATGTATAATGTGATAGACTTGATTCAAAATTTGAGCTACATTGCTTGGCATTAAATATTATAGATAAATCATTTATGCAAAATACCCTTGTAAAACAACTTACAAATTCCTGACCACAATAGTTTTAAAATTGTCAAATTTTCTATAGA
Source organism: Sequoia sempervirens (assembly GCA_007258455.2). Taxonomy (NCBI): domain Eukaryota; kingdom Viridiplantae; phylum Streptophyta; class Pinopsida; order Cupressales; family Cupressaceae; genus Sequoia; species Sequoia sempervirens. Next base: position 5,529,625 of record VDFB02000363.1, on the reverse strand, counting down.
ACGGACCTGAGGGCGATGATTTTTACAATAGTCTGTTACCAAACCAACACCACAATGGCTCTTTTGATAATGCAACTTAATTAATATATTTTCTCAGCGTACAAATAAAATAGCTATGAAAATTAGGATTTTGTTATAGGGAGCATCAAACAGATGAGGAAACAAGAATATCATGGAACATATTGGTACAAGACAAGTAGCCTATGTAATAGTTGTAAGAACCCATATTAGGATGACACTTAAGAATCAGATGTAAATGATAGATCAACATAATATATGCATATATATATGTGTGTTTGTGTGTGTATTACATATATATAAATATATATATATACATCTATATATATATGCATATATATTTACAACTCACAGATTTGTGAGCAGAATAGTTTTAAAACCCTCTAATCTACTATAAAACAAAGGTGGAGGCAATGATTTTTACCAAAGTCTGCTATCAAACCAACACCACAATGGCTCTTCATCTGTCATTTAGCTATGATTCTTAAGTGTTTTCCTAACACCTCTTCGACAATTCCTCAAATGATAGATGGTCAAAAACCCATTTTAAATACAACTTTAACATATGGTGAATAGTAGGTGTAAACTACGGCTATGAAGAGTTTGTTATATAGAGCTTGTATTCTACATAATGTCTATAGCACCAAATATGCACAAAGATAACAAGAAACAATAACCAAAGGCTGAAAAGATACACAAACCAAAAGAAATTGAAAGTTGTCCAAATGTGCAACTCAATGTTATGTTTGTAGTTTACACCAATCTACAAAATTTTAGAACTTTGAAAGTTAAAAATAATTCTTGTCACAAGGACAATAGAACAAGATAGTACTACATTGTCATTTGAAGCAAAAAATACATGAGGGAACAATCCCTAATGAAATGCACAAAAACATTTACCTGGGTTAACATATCAATAATACAAGAGAAAGACTACAACAATGAACACCTTATTACAGGGAGCTTCAAACAGATGAAAACAAGACAATACTATGAAACATATTGATACAACACAACCAATGCACATAAAAATTGGCATTTACCTATTGGGATTTTGTTTCAAATTTCTGTTGGGTTTTTTGTCTCCTAGTTGTGAATAGACTTTCCTAGTGCTGCAAATTTAAAACCGCTGAGGGCTGCCGGTGATTTTCCCGGTGTTTTTTATGGAGACGTGTACTTTGATAATTACAAGGGTGTGCGGTGGTGGACTTGATTGCATTGAAACACGTAGGAAAAAAGGTAAGTGTTTGCTCACGTGGGGCTTAATGTATCCTTGTGTTGTGGTACAATGGCGCAGGAGGAAGTAAATGCAATATTGAATGTTGTAGTGTGTGGAAGTATACTCTGAAATGTGCAAGAAAATATATTGATTTAGTTGCATTATCAAAAGAGCTATTGTAGCATTATGAACATGTTATACATACTCCACCATTAAATACTCTCTAATTAACAATGTCTCAATACTATATCATTGAATGCTATGGCTGTATTGTAGTGATTTTTCTCACAACCTAAATAATATTTATATATGATATTTTAAACTCTTTCTTAAACCACAACCTACATAAATATGAATAAAGATAGTATACACATCTGTTTAGATATATATGCGTATATGTATTTGTCTATGTTATAGGGAATTCAATACAGTTTCACTTTTTTCCTATAATATTTAGTACCAAATAAGTGTTATTCTACCACCTCTTATACAATTTCTCCATTTTTCTTCAAGATCTACTACCAAAGAATGTATATCAAATCTTATATCAATATTTTTCATGATATTATTTTTTTGTCATATGTTTCAAGCTCCCTACAATAAACTACCCAGGGCTGCTTGTGATAGCAGTGGAGCTCGCTACCTACATGCGCTGGTGATGATCGAGTTAGTTGGATCGATACGTGGAAGAAGAATGCTAAGTGTTTGCTCGTGTGGGTGATTTTTAATTGACAAGCCAACTCTTACATAGACTGATTGCCTTGTATCAATATGTTTAATGCGAGTTTTCAATCATCTATCTTTTATCTTTGATTCTTAAAGTATTTTTCTAATAGTTCTTTTACAATTTCTCTATTTTGTCTATTAGCTTGAATTTTGAATTGACAAGCCAACTATTACATAGATTGCTTGTTTTGTATCAATATCCTTTATGATATTCTTTTCCTTAGTTCCTCAAAGCAAACTATGCATTATGTAATAGTTGGCAGTCTATGTAATAGTTCGCTTGTCAATTTGATGACCATTTTTACTATATGCTTCCTTAGATTACAATTGTATTTTAAATAAAGGTACATTTAAACTTGCATTGTGAAGTTAGATGGACCTTTTTAGTTATTACAAATTGTTCTATATATTCCATCTATCCATCTTCCGCCAATCATCTTCTTGAACCCCATTATACTAATTCTTTATTAGGATACCTATTTTTGTCAACTTTTCAAAGCAAAAAAAAGACTACAATAATAGAGAATGTATTCCAAAACACCTGTTTTCCCCCTACTTTGTTATTGTATGATATATGATAAGAGTGTTGGGAAAACAAGGATAGACAATTGAGTTGGGGGTTGAATCAGTTCTCATGGAATATTTAACTTTTCAATCTTAATTTAACTTTAATCTCAGATCTAATGAATGAACAATAAACCATAAACAATCAGCACATCTTACACACATAGAACACCAAGATTTTTTATGTGGAAACCCTGTTAGGGGAAAAACCACGGTGGATGTTAGTTCACAAATTATACCTTGTTAAAAGTATAAAGAAGTATCAATGGGAATGAACATGCATTCAAACACACTTCCTAGAGCTCACTGCTTAATTACAAGAGGGCTCACTGCCCAAGAAACATTTAGATTAAAACCATCTGGATTGTGAACTAAGAAAATAGCATCTGCTAATGCCAAGTTATAGTTCCAGTTAAGCACATGAACACTTCTTCAACCTTCTTTACTCTTCTTCACACTTTGCTCTGCCTTCGATTGATCTGAACAATATTCACACACAGGACTCGCACACTTCACCTTTTCACACTTTAATTCAAACAAACAATCACTCTTATATATCCGCAACATGAGTTACATCAACAACTTCATCGACCAAAACAAAATATAAAGCATATGCACAATGTCGACCCAAATTTACAAATAAATTTTCAATGCAAATCAAGCACCGTCGGCCACAATGTAATGAAGACTTAAAACAACCTCCTCAAGCATGTAAAACATTCAAATTTTAATCTTCAAGGATCCACAACACACTACAACCACCATGTCAACCAAGAACACAAAATTCGAACACACAAGAGAAAAATCACCGACCACGAGCACACCGATCAATGCAGACGTGCAACAAAGATAGAGCATGATCTAGAAACATCCATGAGCATCAAGAAATAATAGAGAAACATCTGCAGCAACTGAGATTACTAGAATCATACCAACTTCAACAAGGAACACAAACTGAAACCACAAAAATACTGACAGAACACAATTGTTCATAACAAGACCGAATCTTCACATGAACCTCTCAAACTTTTGGTGGATAATCTAGATACACACAGATCAATAAACCCTTTAATCCATAATGACTGATCATCAACATAATGAGTACGACACCTTCATGACCTTCACTAATCCACTGGGAACTTGATACTTTCTTTTACAATTTTCTCAATATCCTCGACATATACAGCCTTCAATACATTAGTGCTAATAGTGTTGACATCAATTACAACCACATATTAGCAACACAACCACATCATCCAACAATCTTGCCTTTTGGCATTGATGGCAACACATGATGTGAAAAATACCATCAATGCAACTCTCCTCAACTCTTCTCTTCGAGAAATATTTTCACATTGCTCTTCTCCTCAACAAGATTTTTCACATTGCTCTTCCCCCCCTTTGACATTAATGGAAAAAATAAACATTATCTTTCCACATACAAGCTCTGAACCACATATCTGCTCATCTGAGTACTCCCCTTAAGTAGCAGCCATAGAAACATCAATCCAGATCAAAATGTAGTAATTAAGCACACAGATTGATGCAAGTAAATGCATCTCTAGTTCATAACAGGAGGGGTAATCACCCCTGCCATCCATATGAGGTACTCAAAAGTATCCTTTAGCAACAACTTCATGAAAATGTCTACAATTTGTTCATTGGTAGGCACATACTCCGATCTGACTTCTTTCTGACTCACTTTCTCTCTTAGGAAGTGAAACTTGATTGATATATGCATGGTCTTAGAGTGTAGCACTAGATTCTTTGATATTTTTATTACACTTGATTTTTCATAGTATATGGAAATAGGCTCATCATTTACTACTCTGATATCTTTTAGCATATGTTTCATCCACAACACTTGAGTACAATTATTTGCAGTAGTAATATACTTTGCCTTAGCAGTAGATAGGGAAATGGAATTCTTCTTTTTGCTCAACCATAACACAAACTTCTTCCCTAGGAAGAAAGCACCACCACTATTACTTTTCCTATTATCTACATCTCCAACCCAATCTACATTTGTATATGCATTCAATGTGATATCATCATCTTTAGGATACCAAAGTCCAAAATCAACTGTTCCCTTCAGATATCTGAAAATTCCTTTTACAACAGTGACATGAGATTCTTTTGGATTAGCTTGATATCTAGCTACCATACACATAGCATTCATGATGTCTAGTTTGGTCTAAGTCAAATACAACAATCCACTAATCATTAACTCGTATTTTGTTTGATTTTCCTTAGGGGAATCATCATTTTGTATTAACTTGCATCTGGTTACCATGGGTGTAACAACAGGCTTTAAGTCATCCATGCCAAACTTCTTTAACAAATCTCACATATTTAGACTAAGATATGAAAATCCCATTGTCTAACTGAGTGATTAGCAATCCTAGAAAGAATTTCATCTCTCCAATCATACTCATCTCAAATTCACTTTTCATTTCATCAACAAACTTCATACATAGATCATCATCTCCACCAAAAATAATGTCATCAACAAAGACTTCAATAATCAACTCTTTATCATGATCCGGCTTGAAATATAAGTTGTTGTCAGTAGTACCTTTATTGAATCCAAGCTTTAGTAAGTATTTATCCAGTCTAGCATACCAGGTTCTAGGAGCTTTCTTGATTCCATATAGATCTTTCTTTAATCGAAAAACCATGTCTTCCTTATCAGTTAGTTGAAATTCATCAGGCTGTTCAACATATACCTCTTCTTCTAATTCACCATTGAGAAAGGTTGACTTCAAATCCATTTGATAAACTTTGAAGTTTTTTGTATGTGGCATAAGCAAGAAATAATATTACAACGTCAATTTTGGCAATAGGGACAAAAGTTTCTTCAGAATCAATACCTTTCATTTGTGAATACCCTTTACATACGGGTATGTGCAGGATCATGGTATACCAAAAAGTGGCAATATTTGTAGGGTATGTGGCTGACAATTTTTTTTTCACCCAAAATTAATGAAATGAAAAGGGTTTTAGAGGAGATTCTCAGCTTTCCAAAAATATATAATTATGATTTAATTTGAATTTAATAAATAATTATTATTCATTTTCTATTAGAATTACGACTAAAGTCCCGATCGATAGGCTGATTGAAAAACATCTATAACTTTCAAACGGTATCATATTTTTTGAATCCAAAACATGCGTCACATTCTATGCTTTACATAATATAGGATTAAAAAAGAAAAATTAAATTTCATGAATTTTTGACCAAGTTAAGTGGTCAGACAAATGAGTTTTTATATTTTTAAAAGTTGTAATAAAAAATTCATAATTAATTATTTACTTGGAAAAAAATTACAAAAAAATATGCATCACATCCGGACATGAGTCCTCTACTTATATATAAAATCTTACAAAAATATTATCATTTTATTATGGTTAGGTGGTCATTGCACACCTACTTCTTATTTTTCCCTGAAATTTAAGTACTACCGCATTGAAATTTCAAATTTTCACCAAATAGATTTTATTTATTTTTAAATAAACCTAGTATTTTAGAAACTACATTCAATTTTCTACAAATTCTATTCTTACATATTTTAGAAATAATATAGATAACTTATTCAAATATTTATGTCAAGTTGCCTAACACTGATTTTTCTGAATTTTTTGCCACTTAAGGGCCTGTTTGGCATACCATGATCCTGCACATGCCCATACCAGTCTTGCTTCATTCTGGATCACTTCACCTTGTTCGTTCAGCTTATTCCAAAAAACCCATTTAGTACCAATCACATTTTTATCTTTAGGTCTGGGGACACAAATCCATGTATTATTCTTTTCAATTTGCATCAGTTCTTCCTTCATAGCTTTCATCCAGTGTTCATCATTACAAGCTTCATTGACATTATTGGGCTCAGTCTTGGAGATCAAACAATACTCTTCTGCTATCCTTCTTTTAGTCTGCACACCTTTGTTCTTGTCACCTATAATTTGATTTTTAGAATGATTTAACCTTATATATCTTGGAACTTTAGGATTTTCTCACACTTCTAGTTCTTTTGTTCTTTCTTCTGCACTTCCACTTGTCTCTCCTTCCTTACTTTCTTGATTTACTAGAACACTTTGAACTTGATTCTATGTCTGAGAATTCTTCCCTTTGTCTGTACTATCCTTCTGGTCATTAGAATCATATACAAAATATCTGGAGTATCTAGTAGAATCCTCATCAACTCTGACATTTGCATTTTCAACCATTTTCCTCAATCTTTTATTGTAGCACCAGTAAGCCTTTCTTTTAGCAGAGTTACAACCTAGAAATTTTCCTTCATTTCCTCTTGCATCAAACTTTCCTATATCCTCATCTCTCTTAATGTAACATTTGCTTCCAAAGATCTTGAAATATTTAATAGTTGGCTTATAACCAAATCATAGCTCAAAAGGAGTCTTACCAGAGATACCATTGACATTTACTTGGTTTAAAGTGTACACAACAGTGTTTACAACTTCTCTCCAATAGATGTGAGGCAAATTTCCTTCTATCATCATTGGTCTAGCAACATAGAGAATTGTTTTGTTCTTTATCTCAACAACACTATTCTATTGAGGGGTTTGGGGAGTAGATAATTATCTTTTGATTCCATGCTCTTCACAGAAATAATTGAACTTCTGGGAAGTGAACTCACCACCTCTGTTTGACCTTAGGAATTTTATTTTTAGACCTGTCTCATTCTCTGCCATAGCTTTGAAAATTTTGAAATTCTCTAATGCTTCACATTTTTCTCTTAAGAAAGAAACCCATATCATTCTAGAGTAATCATCATTAAGTAGCATAAAGTATCTTTCTCCTTGTAGACTTCTGAATCTAGAGGGACCACACAACTCAGTATGCACCAGCTCCATTATTCCATTAGAATGGTGTTGTTTTCTCTGAAAGGAAACTTTTTTCTATTTTCCCATCTAACATTCTTTGCATATTGTGTTAACAGGGTTCACTAGCTTAGGTAGATCTCTTACTGCTTGAGTGGAACTTACTTTAACAATGCTATCAAAATTCACATGACACATCCTTCTATGCCACAACTAGCTTTCATCTACTTGAGCAAATAAACAACTTCCATTAGTAGCACTCAAGTGAAAAATATTACCTTTTGTCTGTTTACCTAAAGAAATTACAATTCCAGAGCTTCCAACTATCTTGCATCTTCCATCCTTGAACTAAAGATCATAGCCCTTGTCCACCATCTATCCAACAATCAACAAGTTGTGCTTCAAGCCTTCAACATAAAGTACATCATCAATGTTATGATTTCTATCAAGACAAATAGATCCTCTGCCATGAATCACACAAGAATTGTTATCACCAAATCTTACAACCCCACCATCATAAATTTTATTTTGTCACCAGTCATATGATGTGAGCATCTGCTATCTATAACCCATTCATCCTTCTCTTCAATTTGGGTTGCAAGAGCTTTCTCATCTTTAGAAAATTCAATAGACACTAGACTATTTTCCTTAATAGCAATAAAAACTCAATCATCTTCATTTCCATTTTCTTTATCAGATTCTTCATCAGTCACACCTTCTTCAAGAAAATAGCATTTCTTTTGAAATCTAGGTTTATAAGGCTTAGACCTAGGAACTCTTTCAGGACACCTTGAAGCAAAATGGCCTATTTTACTGCAAGAAAAATATTTGATAGGAAACTTTCCTTTATACTTACCTTGTCCTCTACCTTCTTTCTTCACAATCAATGCTTCCAGCTCTTCTACCTCTCTTTCTTCATCTTCAAGTTGTTTCATCTCTTCCACATACTTGAATTTCTTTCTAGAACTCTCTCCCAGATCATATATTTTCTTGTTTCTTCCAGATACAAAAGCCTTAAATGCAGATTTACTCTTGCAGGCAGAATCACCAAATTCACTCAATTCAAAAGCAAAAAGTTTACCAGTCAACATATCTCTTGTCACATTTATTACTAATCTGAACTCTTCAATAGCATGAGATTTTTACTTGTAAGAGGGTGGCAATGATCTAAGCACTTTAGCTACAATTTCCTATTCATCTAGAATACCTTTGGCACATCTAATACCCATCACAATTTCATTTACTCTTTGCATTAAAGAAGAAATATTTTCATCTTCTCCCATCTTCAAATTTGCATACTTTCCTTTCCAACTCTATAGCTTAGCGACCTTCACATGTACATTTCCTCCATACAAAGTCTCCTGCTTTGTCCACATCTCATAAGTTGTTTTCAGACCTATCACATTTTTCATTTCTAAATCTGTCAGAGCACTCAGCAAAGCTTCCATGACCCTGATATTATTCTCAGCTTCTTTAACCTCATCAGGAGTGGAAGGACCATTATGAGGAATAATATATCTATTCTTTGTAATCTTCTAGAAGGGTTCACCTAAACACCTCAAATGACATTCCATTCTGGCTTTCCATAGTGAGTAGTTTGTTCCATCAAATCTAGGACTATCCTCCTTGTATGATGCCATCTTGGATCACCTTAATCTTTTAAACTTCTTCAAAGGAACCAACTCTAATACCAATTGTTGGAAAAACAAGGACGAACAACTAAGAGGGGGGGTGAATCAGTTGTCACAAAATATTTAACTTTTCAATCTTAATTTAACTTTAGTCTTGGATATGATGAATGAACAATAAACCATAAATAATCAACACATCTGACACACAGAGAACACCAAGATTCTTTATGTGGAAACCCTGTTAGGGGAAAAACCACAGTGGATGTTAGTCCAGAAGATTATACCCTATTAAAAGTATAAAGAAGTATCAATTGAAATACACATGCATTCAAACACACTTCCTAGAGCTCACTGCTCAATTACAAGAGGGCTCACTACCCAAGAAAGATTCAGATTAAAACCATCTATATTGTGAACTAAGAAAATAACATCTACTAATGCTAGGTTTGAGTTCCAGTTAAGCACATGAACACTTCTTCAACCTTCTTTACTCTTCTTCACACTCTGCTCTACCCTCAATTTATCTGAACAATATTCACACACAGGACTCACACACTTCACCTTTTCACACTTCAATTCGAATAAACAATCACTCTTATATATCTGCAACATGAGTTACCTCAACAACTTCGTCGGCCAAAATAGAATATAAACCATATGCACAATGTCGGCCCAAATTTACAAATAAATTTTTAATGCCAATCAAACACTATTGGTGACAATGTAATGAAGACTTAAAACAGCCTCCTCGAGTGCACCAAACATTCAAATTTTAATCGTCAAGGATCCACAACATGCTACAACCACCATATCGGCCAAGAACACAAAATTTGAACACACAAGAGAAAAATCACCGACCATGAGCACACTGATCAATGCGGACATGCAACAAAGATAGAGCATGATTTGGAAACATCCACGAGCATCAAGAAACACTAGAGAAATATCCACAACAACTGAGATTACTAGAATCATACCAAATTCAATCAAGAACATAGAATGAAACCAAAGAAACAACGATATAACACAACTGTTCATAACAAGACCAAATCTTCACATGGACCTCTGAAACTTCCGATGGATAAACTAGATACACACAAAAAGAAACCATTTAATCCACAATGACTGATCATCAATGTACTGAGTACAACACCTTCATGACTTTCACTGATCCACTGGGAACCTGCATACTTTCTTTTACAATTTTCTCAATATCCTCAACATATAGAGCCTTCAATACATTAGTGCTAATAGTGTTGACATCAATGATAACCACATATCAGCAACACAACCACATCATCCAACAAATATTCCATGAGATTTTCCATGGACCTTACCTGCCTATCTTGCTTGGGGGTTTGGCTAGAGCCCGCATGGCTTCATGATTCCAATATGGTAGGGAGGAGAATGAACGTGGTTTTACTGCTTTTCCCTTCCACCATCAAATATTTTTCACTACTTATATACATGGAGACACAAATTCTACCTTTCACTTGTCTACCAAAAACATACTCTATTATATCCATTGCATTTTTCATTATTTCCACAACTCTCTTTTCAACTTCCCCAATAGATTACTTATTGACAATTCTTTACCAAGATGACATGTATTCAAAATGTTCCATTTTATCTCTTTCTATTTATAATAGACAGTACTAACCACTTTTATTGTATATCTATATTATTTTATTTATAATGTTGCACAAATACAATAGACATTCAACAAAATTAGTGTATTGTAAACTATCTATTTCAAATTCTTTCATGGCCCAACAACTAAATCCAATGCAACTCGCCCTTGTTAAACACCATAAAAAATGCACGTAAGTACATAACTTTTCCATTGTCAATAGAGAGATTCGGTTAACCAATTGGAAAAATTATTATTTATTTTTAGCTTCACATTGTCTTTATTAATTTTACCCATATACTTCCTTTTTATTCTTTCTTTTTTATTTTTCTTTCCTTTCCACTAACATACCCCTATCTTTTATTTGTAGGAACTAGGCTAAAGCATGCAAAAGCATTCAAAAATTAGGATACCTTATTTTTTCAAGTTACCACAATAAATAAAATACAACAATATGAGAGATTATATATGAAAACACTAGATTTTCCCCAACTTTGTTATTGTGTGATGTATGATTAAACTCCATGAAATTCCCCGTGGATGTTTCATACTTTTCTTGCTCAAGGGTTTGGCTAGAGTCCATGAGGCTTCATGATGCCAATATGGTAAGGAGGAAAACAAGCGTGGGTTTTGGGGTTTTACTTTTAATGGAATATATTTGTTGTTACATAGATACATGTGTGCACAAATCCTTGTATACACTTGGCTTTGATAAACAAAATCTATAATAATATGTTTCTCATGTCATAGCAAGTGGTATGAAAGAAAAATATGTTTCTCATGTTATGCTGTATAATAACATGTTTCTCATGTCACCTCAAAACAAGGCGTACCTTCTAATTCAATTATTCTAACAATGCAAAATATGTATATTGTGTCATCGCATTCTTCTTTTAACCCATAAATCACACACAATAATTCTTTTATTTCCAAAATTATGGACTAAATAATACTTATAAGATCTCTCTTTTTTGAAAAAGTCATTAGTGATGACTATCATAACTAATATTAAGATAAAAAATAATCAAAATAAATACATCAAAGTAATAAATTATCTAGTACCACATAAGCATTACAAAAAAAATATGCCATACATAAACTAATGGATTGACTTTTTTTAAGAATATTTTATTATTTATTGAATATTAGTAATTAAAGGCATGACTAATAACTCTTTAAAAATGGAGAATCCTTTAATATTCCATACTTTTCATAAGTATTATTTAATCCAAAACTTCAAATCTGCCATGTATTTGTATGCATATGTATCTTAAGATAATTAACTAATATTCTATCAATTGACTGATTAACCTACACAAAAAGGTTAAATATAGATGTAGATCTAGGTCTAGTAAATATAAAACTAAGATAGAGCTAAAGTTATATCATACCTAAAATTTTTGAGGGATTAATATTATTAAGAAAATTAATTATTTAAAAGTTTAAATTTTATTTAATTTTTCAATTCTATTTTTTTAAGAAAAAAATTATTAAAATCTCATATTCGTTGAGAATTATTTTACTATGGATTCCCAATGACCTGTCTTTATCTTGTGATACTTAAAACTATTAATTAAAGTGAATTTTAAATAACTATTATAACTACAATTATTAAATATTACATATTAATAAAAATAAAGTTATTGATGATTAATCACTTAAAATTAATATTAATAGATAGATTACAAATAATAAGATTCATTTAACGTGACCTATAGTTTTATTTTACATTTTCATAACCAATTTTCAACTAATAAATTTTGATGTCAAAACACAAAGACCAATTTCCAATTTTATGCAAATGGTTCTTAATCCAGCATCATAAAAATAGACAAGCACACTATACCATCAAGTTTATAATGCTTTAAAATGTTCAAATTAAACAAGTGGACTATAACATTAAGTTTATAATGCTTTACAATGCTCAAATTAAATCAAGACATATAAAATAATCTTTGTGTCAAAATTAAATGATTTATAATATGTTTAGGTTAAGATATCCAAATTTAACTTTAATACATATGTATCATTATGATTGATCTATCCATATAATTATCCATAATAATATATACATTTATTTTCCAACATCTCCCTTCATTATGATCTACTTGGACACCTACTTTATCCTATGTAAAATCCAAAATCATAAGATTCACCTCCTACTATGAACTAACCTCATGTTATTTCATATTACCTTATTAGCATGCTCTCCCTTTCTCACACCAATCAGACAATTCCAAATACCAATTGCATTCCAAAAATAAGTCTGCTACTTACTTCCCATTGAATACCCATTTGTCGTGCAACCTATCAATTGATCATTGCATGCGATTGCTAGTTTAATTAGTTTTAAATAATTAAATTAGTTATTATGTAAGATGATCATTTTATCCTTATAACAATATAGTTATTTAAAAATTAATAATTAATAATATTAGAGGTTTTAAGGATATAGGTCAAACATTGTCCATTTATTTAGAGAAGAGTGTGATTTTTTAATTGAATAAACATATGAGCATTGAATTAGATAATTACCATATGAAAATTCCAAGAAAAATTAGTTATTTAACTATGTTTTAATTTATTTATTAAGAAAATGTAGATTGTAATTGTGAAGTAGGAAAAGTGATCCTGGATCCAACTACTTAGATTAACCTCTTTTTTAATTGACACCACATTTGGACACAAAACCACCTAGGGTTGATGATTGACTTTCTACCATAATGGAGAGACAATATCCTATGGTTTATATCTTTTTTATTTTGTAAAGAAGATTGATTCTAGGTGTGTTTTAACAAGTGTATTTGACATAAACCCTAAATCTAAAAAGGTAACTTATCACACAAACAAAAACTAAAATTACATAAACAGTTATAGATTTGAGAAGGAGATATATAAAGGAACTTGTGACTAAAAGCTGAGATTGAATTGTTCGGATAAGTGTGTGCACATCGTAGACCTAAGATGTTACTTTTTTAGGATCTAAAAATATAAAAGCTAGATTATATTTTGTATTGTGTTTTGTGTGACTAATTCCTAATGAAACTTCCAAATCTGACTTGCAAACATGAATAGTGGGGAAATGGTCGTGCTATATAGGGTGTTTCCTAAGGAAAAACATTTTTTGGTATTTTTACCTCCATGCACAATGAATGCCAATGATTAAGAGGGCATGCCCTAGGTTAGGCAGAGGCCAAAATAATTTAACAATTTATTAAAATGATGTGTGATAAATGTATAATGTTACCTTAGGGATGGAACCTTTGTTAAAGTGATGTTCACACCATAATCCAACACAAAACTTGATTAATGGATGCATTCATTATGTGATAGACCTAGAAGAGGTTATTCCATAAAAAAAAATAGGTTACTACAACTAGGATGTAGAGGATAACTCATACACCTTCATGAAAGTGGCATGATTGATCATAATAGCTTCTTCTACATAATTTATTTCTTCTAAGTAATGACTTGAAAGCATGATCTTGATTGATAAAAGCACTATAATAATACTAATAATTCCACCCTTGAATTTTCTTCGACTTCATTTTACAATCTTAATTTCTTAATAGATTTTCTAGGATTTCAAATTGTGAAAAAGACTTGTATATATATGTATTTCTTGAATTTCTTGTAATTTAATTATCGACATCGACAAGTGACTTTAAATTTTTAAATATTAAAATGTCGACACTAACATATTTTAAATTGGGCCAAAATAGGCTAGACAAGAGTGCTAACACCCTTGTCAAGACCTATGTTGGAGCTTTTTAATTGTTAAATAAATATTGAATAATAATTCCCAATTTAATCTTGATTTCTCAAAATGATAATAAAATGAGAAAAATATAAGCACAATTAGATCTAGGCACATAGAAGGAGCTATTACTAGTCTGAAATTGTCAAGGATGACAATTTATAATGCTATAGTATTAAAAAAAGAGTAATAATTTATCAAGATTAATAAAAATGAGGAGTTTTAGATCACACATTTTATTTTAGAAGAAATGTAATTATAATGTTTCTAATAATATTAATTAAATATACTAAATGTGTTTCAAAATATATATTTCTATCTTAAATAGACTAATGCAAATAATTTACTTATTATGTAAAATCTGTATAAATATAAATTAAAAATCTAAAAAATATTCTTTTATTAAATTGTAAACAAATATTATTATAGGTTAAGATGGTATTTTATTTAAGGTTTTTTTTAAGGGGTTTCATTCTGTAATGTGCTGGTTAAGTTGTGGCATTGTGATATTGCCACCAATGTTTGAATCCCCATTGGGCTAGTGTGATTGCGGACTTGTCCCTTCATTGATCCAGTGTGCTCGTGAATTGTGAACCATTGAGGCATTCATTCCATTAGTTTCACAAACATCAAGGCCTAATCCAAACCTTCTTTTTGTTGGTGTTCTCATGGGCTTTGTGCCCTTGCTAGGTTGTCTTGCTCGTGGGCCAAACCCTTGCTATGCTGGTGTGCTCTTGGAATTTGTGCCCTTGTTGAGTTATCGTGCTCATGGGTCTAGGTAATTGTTACACATTCATGTTAGGGATGAGGCCCCCCATTTGTGGCCTCACTGGCTTATATCATAGTAAAAAATCTTGTCACCTATAAAAATAGGATTGGTTTTGAAGAATACGAATCATATCACTTACCAATTTATACTTCTATTAAAATATTATATAGAGAAAAAACTAAAATAAGCGATACATTTTCTCTTTTTTCTCTTTATAATGTAACATATAATATTTAAAAAGTAATAAATAAATAAAAGGTAAATAAAGAAAAAAAGTATAATTGTGGAAAATAAAAAATAATACTTAAACAAAATTATTATTATTATTTAAAAATTTCTAAATAAATATATTACTTATATTTATGAAATAAATTTAAAGATGATGAAACAAAAATGTTATTCAAAAGCATCATATAATTATTTAATAATAAATTAAATTCAAATTTAAATATCATAAAAAACCTATTCCCTTTTATTTCATAATAAAATACAAATTATTCATTTGACAAGCATTTATATTTCATGATAAAATACAAAGTATTTGTAGTAGATGTACATAAGATACGTATTCACATGAAGAACTTATTTTATAAATTATATTTAATAGTTATGATATTTTATATAAAGTAAAAAAAAATTACATTTTTTGAAGTATATATTTATGATTTTTTAATATTTCATTCATAAATTCTCATGTGTTTATGTAAGGGTCATACTAGATCAATTATTGGTCATTTGTTGAGTTACATGTGAAATAACTATTAACAATATATAGTATAAATATGTTGGAAGATTAAATCTTGTAATCACAAGTCTTATACAAACAATATAACCCCACCAAACTATTGACCCCTCTCCCCTACAATAAAAACATAAAAATAAAATCACTTATAATTGACCAATACTTTTTTATTATATTTAAAAAATATATCTAAAATAAATATATATTTGTATAAAAAGTATTGTAAAAGAATATGTTTTTATAAATTTTAATTAATTAATATTTGTAATATATTATTTTTATTGTTGTATATGAGTTTTTAGTCTAGCTCAAGCTAGGTGAGACCATAAATAGGGGATCTCATTGTCAGCATGGGTTCACTACATTAATACTGGACGTTCAAACCCACAAGCTCAAAAGCCCTATAGGGTCACAAAGCCTACAAGAACACTTGCCCAACAAGGGCTTGGAGCATGAAATTATCTTCAACACAAAAGCTCAAACACTCAAGCATATTGGATCAACAATGACACAATGTTGTGATTGTTAAAAAAAGGAAAGAAAATTGCACAGATTATACCATTGTTGAACAACAATAATAATACATATTATATTTCTTTAGGCCATTTACAATACCCATTGTAAATGCTTATTAAGCATTGCATTCCCATGAATAACCAACCAAATTTCCTTATGGGAATAACTCCATAAAACTAACAACTAACAATTAAATTATTTATTAAATGTAAACTTTAATTTCCTAATAAGCCCCCCATAAAGTTTACATAATAGAAGAACAAGAACAAAATTAAAAAATTTAAACCTTAAATTCCTATAACATATCCTGTCGCTAAGGTTTACTTTACATAAAGAAAATCAAAATTTTGTATCAACATCAACCTAAACTTCTTGGTCTAGGAAAATGTCCTGATTAGTCAACCTTGCATCAATAGCAACCCAAACTCCTCATGTCTAGATAAATGTTTTGATTCTCCAACATTTACCTGTGAATCGAGACACACTCAACTATTCACAATAAAACCACCAACCAACTATGAATCGAGACACACTCAACTATTCACAAGAAAACCACCAACCAACTGTGAATCGAGACTAATTCTGTTATCCACAGTAACACTCCTCCAAATGTGAATTGAGACTTACTCAATTATCCGCAAAAAATACATGCAAAACTATGGATTGAGACAAACTCAATTATCCAAAGACCAACAAAATGTTGCATGCCTCATCTTGCTCCTAAAAGGATTGCAAATGAAATAAATGTTTCTCAAGCAAGTATCATCCCTAAGCGAGAAGCTAGCTTGGGATGATAGATGTCCTCTTGCCTCCATTACCTCCAGCCACCAATGTGATGTTTAGATCTTAATCACCAGAGGCTCATAATGCATCATTAGTAAATGTGTAAAGTATGCATACATAGGGATGTCAGGTTAAACCGAGAATACATCCATTACAAACAAAAATTTAGATTATCCTTGTAATGCCTTACTTCTCCATTAAAAAATATTTAAAAACATCAAAATTCCCTATATCTCCCTAATATATACATAAAAAATCACATACACCAATATATTTTGTGTAAAATAAATTCACTTAAACCTTTAGAAATGTGTCCGAATTTTTCAAATCTGAATGTGTAAATCACATAACCCCCTTAAATCTAGAACCCACACCATGTATCATGTCCAATGTTCATCTACAAATGTTGTAATGCACTAGGAATCTTCTTCGATAGAACTCGATGCCCTTCATGATAGAAAATTTACGCACTTAACATAAACTTTTGTACACAAAATATTAGAAGTAGATAAATTTCTAGGCTTATAATTCTCTTTTGGATGGTGCTTCAAAGAAAGCTACTCATGCAAGCTACAGATGGAATTTGCAGCCTCCATAGATATTCATAACTATTTAAAACTAGAAAAAGAGCCACCACATGCCCTAAAATGCGCTCAATGTCGACATTCAAATCTAGAAAAATGCAACCTTCAAACTTACCAGCAATTCATGATTTTATGCCAGTCCCAAGAGCTCGCAAATTAACAGATGCTCTTCCTTATTGTCTACGCATAGTATTATCATGTAAAAAAATACACTCACATTGCTAGCTAAATGCAGCAGATTTTTTTTTTTTTGGGTTGAATAATCGTTGATTCTCCCACACCAATCTGAAGATTTATCTTTGCTGACCAAACCATTCACAAATGCGGCAGGGAAGTTGTTGTCAACAATCTAAACAATGCCTTTTTATTTTGCAGATTTCAACCCATAGGCACAAATGAGGATTTGTATTGTTCTGATACCACTGTTAAAAAAAATAGAAAATTATACAGATTATATCATTGTTGAACAACAATAATAATAAATATTTTATTTCTTTCGGTCATTTACAATGTTCATTGCAAATGCTTATTAAACATTGCATTCTCATGAATAACCACCCAAATTTTCTTATGGGAATAACTCGCTAAAACTAACAACAACTAACAAGTAACTAATTTACTAAATGTAAACTTTATTTTCTTAACAGTGATCACAATGATCTAACAGATGTTTAAACCTTGATGACTACAACAATATAATGATTTAACCATCACATTATGCTATAAACAACTATCTAAATAATATATTTTTAGTCACAATACTCTACCAACATTCACTTTATCCCTAATTAACTCTAAAAATTTCTCTTAAAATTCTTTCCCAACTTCTCAAAAACAAAACTAATCAATGACAACCTTTATGATGCTCCCCTAATTCATAGACAAAGTGTTCATATAGAAACAAAATAATCAACCCAAATCCTACTATTAATTCTATCCCTTACTTCTTAACAGTTCTAATATTCTTTTTTAAATATTTATAAAACTCTACCATTCTTCAATTTTAGGCTGTAACTATCTCCACACTATTTTTTATATTCTAAGAAGTTTTTGTAATTAATATAAATGCCTATTTTATTTTTAAAAAGACCAGAGAGGGACCATCAAGTTCCAGGCCTGCAGACAAGCGAACAGGACGAAAAATTTCATGAAATCCTCCGGCAACTTGAAAGAAATCCCGGATTTTCAAGGAAATACTAAGCCATAGCTAGAATTCACAAAAAACATATTGCCTGCCGAGATTTGCTTTCATCGGGATCTTGCATTTATATTGCACAACAAAGAATCATGTACATTGACCTAAAAATTTAATAGTTACAAACAACCCGAAACTCCTAAACGAATACGACCAGTGCAGCTCAAACTGATGCGCCAACGAGTTTATTGCGCGGCTTAAAAAACTCAAAACCCAGAATAACGTCAAAAAGAAACAAACAAAGAAGTAAATTGGAGCCTGTTATCCATTCAACCCATGCCCTACAATGCGGCTTATTCTCCAGTCACCTTCAGAGCCTTAAGTCGTTGCGGGATTCTCTGCGAGATTTCTCTCTTCAAATTCAATAAGCATTTAATTGACAAGAGCGTCCATTAATTGATAGAGCAACACGGTATTTGAAGTTCTAAGGAAGCTCATGGATTCCAAGAAATACGAATCAGGGAGGTCTAAGACTATGCTTGGCACGAGCAAGGCTTCTCACGTTATATCTACTACAGCTACTTCAATTATACGGCAAAGCAACAAGATCGCCGGGACCATACGAATTGTGCACATAATTGAACCGAAGCTCATCAAAACGGATCCGGCCAATTTTCGTGCCCTCGTCCAGAAGCTCACTGGAAAGCATTCTAACAGCTCCTCCAGATCCTCATTGAAGAAATCCAAGCAAAGTATGATGAATCCTTCAGTGAACCCGTATAAAAGCGATTCTATTCATCTAAGAAAGACTTATGTAGACCAGAAAGGATTTTCAGATGACAATTCACAGCCTTTCTGTCAACAGCAGCCTGGGCCACAGGATTTTTTGAGTTATCTGGGCATTTCTGGAGCTCCATTTGCACAAGTCAAGTCAGAATCAGTTGAGGACAACATGAAGACGTGTGATAATTTTTCTCGTCCTTTCGGTGGTTTTGCAGAGCTTGATATCTTAGCAACCCAACTTGATTCAAGCTCGATGCGAAGCGAGCTCCATATAATGGATGATCCAACAATCACCCAGACAGATACCCACCGTGTTGTTTTGAAGACATCGGCAATTGGTGGTGGATTTTCGTCATTTCTATGAACGATTCTCGTCCCATTAGTTACTATTTCTAATTTCCTTCCCGATCGTCTTAGAAATTATGCCTTTCTTCTGAGCTAAATATTTAATATTTCTATGCCAGATAATGTTGCATATTCAAGATTTTTTGTTCGTCTTCTATATATTTACTCGAATCTGTCTAGTTAGAATATCTGATTTGGTTTTAGTATTGTTCTTGTTTAGATTGCATTTGAGTACTCACAGTTATCCATTCGTGGAAAAAGGCCCAACGTTAATGACACGGTTTTTAAACTTTCTAATTTCGTTTATGCATCCAGAAAAACATTTTATTGGTTCCATTACTGTAACGTTTCCATAATATTTTGTGTATTGATCATCTTGGGTCAAAATTTTATATGGTTTGATAACAATCTCATCTCTTTGATATGCTTTCAACATATTGAAATGGACTTAAAATTTGAATTCGATTCGTTTGTAGTTCCTCCGTCACATACCTCCCAATTGTAGCAATTCAAATACACAAAAACTACAGCTAAACTCCAAGTATTCCTCCGGTTCGATCTTAAGAAGGAAGTGCGACGAAAGCTATATATTCACGGCTCTATTTCCTCTGAAATATCAGAGAAGTAAAATGGTTGTTTTCAGTTTTAGTATTAGAATTATCGTCCGCTTCTTCATCTTAGAAAAATTGTTTTTTTAGTGATTTGGAACATGTATACGACAGTTCTTTATGTTTAAAAAATAGTTATAGGGGTAGGAATGATAAACTCTAGAAACTAGGAGACATATTATTCTATATCCTAATAGAAACAATTATAGTACATTTATTTTTACAATTAATTTTATTTTCAATTTTAACTTTTATTTTGATTAATTAATATTTCAAATAATTGTTACATTAAACAATATTTATGCACATTTTTCATTTAATTCATATTTTAGATTTTTGAATTATCTTAATTACATTACTAAATTTGAATAAAGTTCTCTTGATTTAATCTTTAGTAAAGTTCACTTTGATTTATTACATTAGTTAGTGTCGTTGGTTGCATTATCTTTAATAACTTAATATATATGTACAAATATATTTTAGATATTATTAATAATTTCAGGTTCAATTTTTCATTTTAGTTACATTAGTGAACTCTCAATCAAGTTCTCTTGACTTATTACATTAGTGAGTTTCTTTGATTATATTATCTCTTAAAACTTAATATATATACAAATATATTTTGGACATTATTTATAGTTTCAATTATAATTTTATGAATATTTCATTTATATTTGTTCCATGGTGCTTGAAATTTGGTATTGTAAAATTTGTCTTCTATAATTCTCACATATTTTATTTCTAGAATTTGTTGATTGTTTTGGGGTTGGTAATTTTATGATCAATGATTGGAGTATTTCATAGCTACATTGATTATATTTCATAGAACAGATACTTGTAAAGCCTATGAGAAAGTGTCCTAGAATTTCCTATTTGAAGTTCTTCACAATTTTGGCTTCTTAGGTAAATTCTTGAAAATCATTCAAGGTTGTGTCACCTCCCTTATGTTCTCTATGATTATCAATGGTACACCGCAGGGTTTTTTCTTAGCTTCTGGTGGTATCCGCCAAGGGGACCCTTTTTCTCGCTATCTTTTTATTAGGATGGTCAAAGATCTTGGCGGTAATTTTGAACGCAAAGTTTTGAATGGTTCCTTCGCTAGTTTTTCCCCTTCCTTTGTGTCTCAATTGATCTCTCATCAACCATTTGTGGATGATACGATTTTGTTGGGGGTAGCCACGCTCGTTGAGGTTAAAGGTTGGATTGACATCCTTAAAAAAATTGCTATGGCTTCTAGGTAGTGCATCAATTTCACCAAAAGTGGCAATTTTTTTTTCTAAATGTTGACCCTAATCTTCAAGCTAGGATCTATAGAGTCCTACTTTGTCAGATTCTCACCCTTCCCTCAAAATATCTGGGCATGTCACTTACTGTTGGTAAGGTGGATAATTTTGTGTGGTCCAATCTTCTGGAAAGAGTTTAGAGAAAGCTTACTGCTTGGAATGGGGCTCTTCTTAGTAATGTTGGTAAACTCCTCCTCCTAAAGTCTACCCTTAAAAGTTTGGTGGTGTACCTTATGTCTCTATTTTTTATGCTTGCCACATGGTAAGAGAAACTTGAATAAATTCAACAAAGATTTCTTTGGTTGGGGACTGAAGAAAGGATCATGTTCTCTTTGGTGAACTGGGACACTGTGTGCTCTAGAAAATGTTACAGTGGTTTGGACTTACAAAAAATAAGACAGATGAACATGGCCCTTATAACAAAAATTTCTTGGAAGCTCTTGAATAACTAGGAGGATTGGATTTCCATCCTCAAGGATAAGTATTTGTAAGGTTAGGATGTCCTTTATTTTCTAGATGATGGTGCCCTCCCTCCTGGCTCAATCATCTGGAACAATCTTTTGAAATCTAGGAATTTTCTCTCTTCGATCTCCTCTTGGCAGGTCAGATCTGCCACTTTGGTTTCCTTTTGGGATGAAAAATTCCTTTAATCTATGGCTCTTGCTCTTCATATGGTTTATTCTATAGTGAAGATTGATCTTTGTGCTCAGTTGTAGTCTAATGTTTCAAATTACCTGGAAACCTCTATTGTTCTACCCAAATGGAAGATTGATCCTAGTTGGTTCAACCCCTCCTCCATCTAGCTACTGAAGAGATTCTTAGGATGGTTAAGAACCATAAATTCTTCAACACCAATTTTTAGGAATCTTTGGTATGGGTGGCTTCTAAGGATGGCAATTACTCTATTACGATCGGCTATAATATTCTTTCTAGTACTTGGGATTCCCTATTTGACTAGACATAAATCTGGTGCAGGAATTCCCCCCAGGTCAAATTCTTTTGGTGGACTATATGTCATAAAAGGATTCTCACATTAGATAATTTGTAGAATAAATTATTCCATCTTAGTAGTTGTTTTTTCTGAGAGAATGAAGCAGAGTCAATCTCCCACCTACTCTTTCACTTCCCTTACTCTTGACAAGTTCTAGACAAAAATCCCAATCATTCTTCAAAGTATGTTAGGTTTGGTAGAGGGATGTTAAAGGTATTTTTTATAGTTGGTGCCTACTAGTCTCCCATTTGATGTTGGTGGAGCTCTAGTGGCAATCTCTTTTCTTCACTGGTTGGGCATTCTAGAAGGAGCACAATAATAGGGTTTTCAAAGACAAAAACTCCCCTTGGTCGGTGGTTGCCAATAAGGTTATTAGTCAAGTTGTTGAGAATATTTCCTTAACTTCTTGCAACCCCAAACATAATCCTAATAACCTGGAGGTGTCTATTGCATCAGCTTGGAATCTGTCTAATATCTTGAATCTCCTTTTCTCTCGCATTCCACTAGACACCTGGGAGTAGTACTACTTGGTCCTCCCCAAACTTGGCTAGTTGAAGCTCAACTTTAACGGCTTAGCAAAACCAATCTCAGGTCAGGTGGGTGGGTGTGGTGTCATTTGTTATAACAAGGGTAATTTAATCTTAGCTTATGTGGTGAACTTGGGGGTCCAATCATCCAATTTTACTAAGGTGGTGACAACCTTTCATGAAATTTAGATTGCCACACAAGCTAGGATTTCCAATTTGATTATTGAGGGGGATTCCATAAATACTATGATGACATTGATGGGGAAAGCTAACCCTTGTTGGACTCTTTGGGACCTGTGTTGTTAGCTTGAAATATAATGATGGCCCTCAGAAATAATAGGGCTATTCACATTTTTAGAAATAAAAATAAAGTTATAGATGTGTGCAAATCCCTAAGCATGTGTGCAAATTAGTGATTCATGATGCCAAAGTACTAACAAATTGAGATCGAGCTAAATCTGTTGTCAACTCTCTTGGATATTTTCCACGAGTTTCACTTATGGAAAATTAATCCCTCTCATTTTCATAAGCTCATTTACATGTGGCTCTGGTATTTGTATTGGTGGTTCTACAGATTATTTTCTCTTGCTATATATTTTACAAATTCTACTATCAGAGGTGAGTTAGTGTAGGGGGAACTTACTAGTTATGAAATGTAGAAACAAGACAAGGAAGTTTGGCCCATCTTGAAACATCGAAAACTGGCCCCTTATGTGGAAGGAATGCTAAGGCACGACCCTAAGATCTCAGTGGCATTGATTACCTCCTAGGTAGATGGAACTATTAATATTAAATTGTATCCCTTCATAGTGACAACTGAGCTTATTGTGGAAGTGAGAGGGCTCTTGTTGGAGGGTGTTTGCATCCCCCATAAGTGCATGGAAAACTATTAGAAAGATATGGACCATTTTTTGAAAGAGGGTGAAAAAGTGAATAGACTCCAAACTGGCTTCAACCATGTTGATCTACCCAGCCTTTAGAGTAAGGTGGCAGAAGTCCTTCTGAGGTATGTTATGCTTGAAGGCTAGTTTCATCGCTTTCATGATCACTTGTTTCCAATGCTTAACCACCTTCAGTATAATATAAAAAATGAACTTTCTATTTTGGATTTTGTCCTCTTGAACAAATTGTTAAAAATTTCTAGGGTAAAAGCAGAAATTTAGCCATTCACTAGGGCCTCATATTCCATCTTTTCTTGTACCAAGCTACTATGTTACCATCCCATGCCACTTTCAAAAAGAACACCATGGTTATTTGTGACTCCACGACAAACCTAGTCTCTCCATTACCCTGGAAGAAACCCCTCCCACTACTCATCGTTTCACCCATGCCCACGGTAAAACCCCTATTAATGAGAAAACCTCTCTAGACCCCATAAAAGTTGCTCCCTTGTCTAAGCCCACTCATATTTCTACTTCTGGTTTTGGTGAATCAGAAAAATTAGATGGTGAGTCATGGAATCCCACCCCTAAAAATTCGTGCACGCACTCCCCTGCTCATGCAGAGGTCTCTGACATCCCCAACACCCCCTTGTTATTAACCCTATCCATCAAAATTCCCCCAATTTCTGCATCAATTTCGAGGGGACTCATGCTGAACACAGGGTTTCTTTTAATACTCGTGTTCCTAGTGTAATGAAATTTTAGAGATAATTAATGTCCAAAATGACATCCTTAAATGGCTCTTGGGTCAATTGGTTACCGCTAAAGAGATAATTTAGATTCTGGAGAATAAGGTGTTACTATAGAAAGTTCCTTGGGTAGGGGAGGTGGAGGAAAAAGGCCATTAGGAAATGATAGCCTCTTTGGCTAAGTATTTTAAGCATTGGGCCATATGGGATAAGGAGCTAAAAGAGCTACGTGATATTGTTGGCACGAAGGATGACAAAAAGAATTTACAATTGGAGATTGAAGCCATACATAGGAACCAAGAATAAACCACTCAGTGCTTCCAGGTCATAACAAATTATAGTAAGGAAACCATGCAGAACACTGCTCTCACTATTCAGCTCTTCCAACAAGATATTAGGAAGGGCCAGGGAAAATGGGTGGTTGAGGAAGGGTGTGATGATGGTCGCAAGAAAAAGAAAGGGAAGGAGGTGGATAGCTTGGCTTTGGATGTTGTGGTGGATACTTAGACTATGGAGAAAGGTCGTTTATCTTTTGAGGAGAAGCTCCACTTCTTGGATCAAGAGTGGAAGGTAATTGTTGTTCATTTTTCACACACATGCCTCATTGAAATCAGGGACCCTCTTTGTTGCACTTTTCTTTTCGTTTATTTTTCTTGTAGGGTCCTAACTTTAGCCCCCTAAGGGATAAGTCTCTTGGTCTATGTCTTGAATCACCCATGTGCTTTGATAAACTTACTCTTTAGGGTACCCTCTAGCAATTTTATGATCATGAGTTGATCCTTGGAAGTCACCTTCAAAGTTCAAAATTGTGAAAATAGACAAAATCCTAAGTTGGGGGAAAGGTTTCAGATTTTTCTTGTATTTCAGGTATTTCCTCCCTAGGTGGAAATCCCTGATTTCTGTTAGTTTCTTGGATGCCCGAAGGGTGCTTATTTTGTTATATTTCGGGTATTTTAGTGCTTCGTGGAACTATGTATCAGGCGGAATTCTCTGAACTTCTTTGGGTCTTTAGATCCTCGACTTCCGTCATTCCCTTAGATCCCTGAGGTTAGTCTTAAGCCATCATCTCACCTCATTTATGCCTATCATATGAATCCTATAGCTCGCATTTGATGGAATTGTGAGAGATTTTGTGTTAGCAAATTGATGTTATTTGTCTCACAACAAATTTGAAGATTTTGATCCTAAGGAGCTATGTGTGAGCTTGATTGTTGGAGTTGTGAATTGTTGGTTTTGATGATGTTTCCTTGGCCTTGTTCGCATTTTCTTAGAGTTGAAGTTTTCTACAAGATTTTTTTTTCTTGATTTCTACTCCATTAATGGTATCTGCATGGTGCCTTTGCTTTTAATTGTCGAGTATGTATGGTTTTCTAGTATTATGCATGTTCTTTGCTTAGGTTTTTGCATTTTGGGAGGTCTATGGTAAAATAGGGTTTCCTCTACATCATTTCAATGCCTTCCCTAAGTGTTGATGTCACAACCCTCCATTGAGTTGATGATTTAAATCCTTGATGGGATCAGCCTTTGAATTCAGTGTTGTGTGTGATGGTGATTTGGTTTGATTGATCTAGGGTTCCTTGTGTTTCATGAATTGATGATCTAGATATGAGTTTGAGCTATTGATTTCCCATTTGCATCTGATCGTCACTTACTTTTGAGAGTTTTGAAGAATTAATTTTCATTTCATTGAATAAATGAGTGTGTCGAAGCTTGGACTGTTTATCCATGGCAGAACCCTAGGGTTTTGATTTTGAATTCCTTGCTAATATCAATCAAACTAGCTTGAATGAATTATAGGTCTAATCCATGAATGAATGATTTGAAACGAATAAAATTTGAGCCCAAATCCCCAAATTCATGATCATTTGATCAAATTGGGTGATACTATGAAAAAATTGAAACTTTTGGAGATTTTAGGTGCCTCGTGGAATTCCTTCACATGTGGAAATCTTTGAAATTTCGTCATCCTGCCATTTGCCCGAGAATGCATATAAATAGGAAAGTTATGTTAACTTCGCCAATTTCTGTCCTGGATGGAAATCCCTGAACTTTCTAAAATTAAGGAAATAATAGAAATGGATGAATTGATATTGCATGATTTTTGTATTTTATGATTGGTTTGAATGATTAAAGGTTAGATATTGCCATTTCTTGAGCTATAATGAGGTATTTTATGATTGGTTTTGGCAATGAGTTCCCATTAAGGATTGGAGGGAATGAGGCTTGTCGTTCCTTAGCCATGGCACACTTTTCTGAAGAATAGATGGGAAACTTCGGCTTATCTTTGCATACTAAGAGGCCCAAATTTGATAGAATAGGTGGGGCGCAAAAGAAATCCAGCATAGAACTTAGACATAAGGATGATCTTGAAGATTATTGGGTCAATTGCAAAGATGAATTTGATGTTGTAAAGAGGAAGTTTTCTAGATTTCCTGCCAATTTAATCAGATTGTATAGTATCAAGGCCATCCCAAATCAAATTGATGATGATGGAGAAGTGATACAATTCCATGACTATGAATCAGTTAAAGATAAGCCCGTAGGTGAAATTGATTTGATGGAAGAAGAAAAAATAGAATTGGAACAAATCAATGCCCCTATGATCAAACACACTAAGTTGTGGATCAAGCACAAGATTTGGGAGTTAGATACTGAAGGGAAATAGTATACTTATGACCTGATGGGAAGCTTGGAGTTTTAGTCTACTTCTGAGGAGGAGCAGGACCCAAAAAGCAAGGAAAAGGTGGGCTCCCCTTTTAAAATTAATATCAAAGGTGGTCAAATAGAGACATGAGAAGAAAAGAAAAGAAAGCCCATGGAAAAGAAGAGAAATACTGCTTCCATGGAAAATAAATCTGCTCAAGAAGAGGAACATGAAGAAGATGGAAAGAAGGGTGATTCCCCTGTACCTATGAGTAGAAGAGTAACGAGAAAATCAAGGAAGCAAAATGAGCCTCGAAGGGGAAAGGATGAGACAGGACCAAAGCTGGTTAATGTTGAGAGTTCTAGAGAGAAAACAAAGGTTTATACTTGGAGATCAAGAACTCCATCCCCTAAGGAAAACTTGGTAAAAGAAGGCGCTCCCATAATTACCTCTGTTATACACCAACAAAAGGATACTTCTTCCTCTCCTATTCAGGAAGTACATAGTGAAGAAAAAGAGCCAACAAGTGTAGCTATTGAAGATATCCATCAAGGTGAAGACATAGAAGAATTCAAGGATGGGGATCTTCATAATGCAGAGGCAAAGATTGATAGGATTTTGCAATCCTCTTTGGTGTCATATGAAGATTCACTAGTCAAGGAAACAAGCAAGAAATCCTCCAAGAAAGAAGAGATGCATGAAATAACTCCCTCTCCAACTCATGAGGTGACAAATATACATGACAAGGAGGAGAATGAGAATCTAGGGGAGGATAAGGAGAATGATAAAGGAAAAGAAGGTAAAGGTGAAGAAGTTCCTATAGTGCAGGATTCAAATATTGACTCCTCCATTGATCAACCAAAAAGGGATAAAAATGTGAGCAACAACCAAGTATTTCTACCCCTAGTTGGCTCGATGAGGAATTGAAAAGAAAATAGGTAGTTATAGATGATACTCCCCTGAGTTGGGATGATTTACTAGCTAACATTGGAAAAGGTAAAGTAAAGAAGGTCGTAACTATTTCCAGAATTGATAGGGATGAATCAAGCAATAGGGTGGTTCATATTTCCACTCCTGCAGCAGACAAGAATAAGGGTGAGGTAACCCCTCATGATTATAGCATTCAAACAATAAATCTAGGGCCAACCTCTAGAAGACAAGAAGTAGATGAGTTCAAGGGGTCTTCTGCTATAATTTTGCAAAGATTGGATAAAGAAGTGTAGGCTAATGAGAGATTGAAGAAAGAAAATGCAGAGTTAAAGAAACATATGAAAAATCTCATGAGTCCCTTGCAGTTTATCAGCCAGGTTGGTTCTTCTTCATCTGAAGGCAATTTATTACCTATGCAGACAATTAGTGAGCTTGAAAATATGAAAACTTCTACATAGGTTATGCATGAGTGGTTACAAGCAGTAGGGCTTAGGGGCCATAGCTTGATTAAGGAAATTTTGTCAACTTGTGGAGATGCACACAAATCATTTGAGTGGTTGCAGACTTTATTGGCACAAGATAAAGAGGATGTGGATCATCTCTTGCAAAAAAAAAAACAATCATGGATTATTCTGAGGAAATATTAATAAGTGATGGAATATTTTCTTCCTCAAAGGTTTCAGAACCTTGGGAGTGGTATGAGGCCCTACAGATCAAGAAGAGAGTTATGAAGAAAATTCATAAAAAATTTCAATAGGTAAAGAATACATTGAATGACATGTATAATATATGCATATGATTCTTTGAAGTGATGACTAGAAGAAAGAAGTTTGCACCAAAACATCTAAGCCTAGAACAATTAAGAAAATGGCGGCATGAAGTTTATGCTCTGATTGATGATGGTCCAATCACTGCCCACCATTTGGATGATGCGGCTACCTATATTGCTATTATGGAGAAGTTTAAAGATCTCAAGGTTGAGTGGGACAAGGTCATTAAGGAATCAAGGGGGGACATTAAATCAATTGAAAGAAAATTTAAAATATTGATTACTCCACCACAGGCCAACTTGGAGATGATTTTTCTTAGGGTGCAAGATAAATTGGGTCAAGATAAGGATAAGGGGCCAGTTAATGAATGATGACATTGGTATTTGTGCTTCCCATTTATCCAGGATTTTCTACACGTTTCTTCTTCTGACCTCTACATGCATTGGAGCGATCTACATTGGAGAGTCTAGGCTGACCTTGAATGAGCCCACATATTAAATGCAAAGAATATTATTTTATTGAAGATGATTCTAGCCGACCTATTTTGTGGTTGACCTAGTTTGAAAGTGGCTATAAATTGGGAATTTTTCCTCATTTGCAAGGGTTAGAAAATAGAGAAAAAGTGAAGTAATAGTTGCAAGATCTAGAGTTAGGAGTTAGTATTTTCTAAGAGCAAGTGTTGTTTCTTGTATTCTTTTATATTGCATGGTTCTTCTTATTTCATCTCTTTGAGATTACTTTAATATTATCAGTTATATGTTAGAATTTAGATTTAGAAGTGATGCAATGGTGTTTATGGTTTGATAGTTGAAGTGTTTGAGCAATCCTTGGTCCATACTTTTAGCAGCTTGTTGATTGTAAGTTGTTGTGTAAAGTTAGCCCGGGCCTAATATTTGTGTGCTAAGTTCAATTGTGGGTATTATTCATTTCAATTGCAAAATCGGTTGATTTGAGTATATGCTTCATAATCTGAAAATCTTTAATACCTCAGAAGATTGCATTATGTCTGTGAAATTGTAGATTACATCTAGGTTAAGCAGGAATTAGTTTTGAAGGATTGGTCCACTTTGAATGTTTGATCATTTACATTATTGGTCTTAGATGTTAGTTTAGTCTTAAAATCTCTTTGAACCATTTATATTTTGCTATTTCTTTGAAATTTGAGTGATATTTAGGAATTCAAGTATCATTACATTGCAAGAATTGATAAGTTTGAAAGTTCCAACATTTTTTTTGTAAGGTCCCTTTGTGATTACCAAAATTTTCACATTTATCACTGAGTTTTTTTTGCATTGTCAATACCTGACATTCGACACCTTTGGGTTATCTCTTGAGGCTTTTTGATAGATTTACCTTTCAAGAGAGATAGAATTTCCATATTTTGTCTGAGTTTGTGCTGTACAGAAAACACCATCAACAGTAATCAATGGTCTCAAGTTTTTGAGAGACCTATAGGTGTTATGTGGTCATGTGTTGGTCTTTTTTGGTGTTGTCTCTATTCTTGTTTACTGATCAAACTGTTTAATTTTTAGTTTTATGTTTTTTCTTTAGATTTCTAGGAATTTCACTTCTCGTGAGCCCCTCATTTTCCTTAATGGCTATTTTTTAATGGGTATTGTCCCTTCTAGTCTTAATCTACTCAAAATGGTAAGATACTTTTCATAGAAATTTAGCCTCAAAAACCAAAGGAACAAGGAAATTATTAGAATTAATTTCCAAATAAGTTTCCTTGTGCTACTTAAGCACCCTTTAGCATGGCATAAGATTGCATAAATCCCCCATTGAATGAACTAGCCCATTACAAAAAAATACTTTGAAATTTTGCACAAAGTTTCTTCAAATTATTATAAAATCCCTTTCCTCTTGATAATTTGTCTAATTATTCTCTCTTATTTTTTTATTTAACCCAAAACATAAAAAAACCTATAGAAAACTCCACAAATAAAATCCTAAAAAGGGATTTTAACTTATTCCCCTTCTTAGGATTTCATGACATATGAAAATAGTAACTAGGATAGAAATTAATATAATAAATAAATCTCCACCAAGTATTTAATCTCACTTAAAGTATATGTAACAAAAAATATAATGAGTAATAGTAAAGAAAATGGTGAAAACAAGGGTAAGAAGGTAAGCATGTAAGCAAGGTAAATGATATTGGTGGAGAGAGGACTGATGCAAGAAGTAGAAAAAACTAAAATAGAGAAAAAAAGAGTTTATAAAAAAATTGTGAAGGAAATTTAAGGCTAGGTTTAGTTGACTTTGGAGGAGAAATATATGGTGCCAAATAAAAAAAAAGTTGATCAAATGGGAAAAGATGAGGTACAAATGATATGTCCAGATGTGGAGAGGACTAAAATGAGGGATGGAAAATAATGGATTAAGAATTTTTTTATAGGATTGAAAATATAATTAGGAAGGAAATAGTAACTAGGAAAAATTATGGCTTAGAAAGGGAGGAGTGGGTAGGAGTTGGAAAAGAGGTAGTATAAGCCATGAAAATTAGGGAAACAAAATGTGATGGAAAGGAAGAAGATAATGGAATGATAAATCATTGAGTAGACATAAGTTAGATGGACATTTAATCAAATTAGAAGAATTATCCCACCTAATGAAAAAAAAGAATACTAGTTACCTAATAAAGAAGAATTACTTCTATTAATTTCTATGGACCTTTAAGAAATTAACATGCAATTAAGGATGATATCTATGAAACTATTGCAATATTTGAAGCATTGTATAACTCTCACATTTTAGGAGAAATAAATTCATTTGAGCAAGCAAGTATAAATTATGTAATTTATAAGTTTAAATGAGAATAAAAGATGTTTTATTTATAATTTTTGTTATTTAGTTGGCTAAAAAATGTAGTAGGATTGACCACCATCACATAATGCATTAAAAAAATATTATTTTTGGTTGGAGGGTGAAAATACATAGCTACCCTTTTGGGTGTATGAATCATGTGGGAATTATCCTTTAGGTTCCAGTAACTCCAAATTCTAAGGAAATTATATGTTCAAAGGGGGTAATTGATGGGTAGTGGTTAATATTAGAATTAGGAGATCTTGGAGATAAGAAGCAAGTACAAATGAAAAATATGAGTTATTGTATTTAGTCAACCCAAATTAAAATAAGTACAAAGAATTGCATATATAGGAAATGAAGAGGAAATACACCTATGATGCAGATTGATGAGTACCACATGAATTGTCACAAATGAGTAGACAAGTGTCCTATAGGTGTCAACCTTAGGATCACTAGGAAAGTGCAAACCAACAACCTATTTGACCAAGTCATCAACCTTAATGCCAAGTGTTGAGTGATCTTTGAGGTGAGATGGAAAGTCTTCCAACCTCAAAAAGGTAGCACATGAGGTTTACCAAATAACTTGGTAACCTCTAGAGGCTTAAAGGTTGCACATTCAATTACACAAGATGTTTTCTAACCTCATCAACCTAAGAACACTTAAGCATAGTGAATAGATAAATTATTCACTCTAATACCCCCCTTAAGTGATACTTGGGAAGATCTCAAAAGTTTAAATAAATAGAAATGGGTCCCGACTATGAGGCCATATTAAGTACCCATGTACAATGTATTCTCTCACAAATGGAGAAAAGGGATAAAACCTAGTAGGAACAAAAATCCTCTCCAAAAAGGAAAAAGAGAATGATTTAAGACCTTCTAAAAATATGTCCCCTAATGATAGGAACATGATGATGAAAGACTCATGTCAAACATGTAGAAGTTGTAAACTCTATCGATGATGAAGTGTTGTCTGTTAGAATCAATGAATCTTTAAGAAAAGTAGATTAAGCTACAAGATACAAAATATTGCATGAGTGAACATATGAACACTACTCAACCATGTAGACAAAGTCAATCAAACTCAGTGCAATTGAAAAAATATATATAGTATTATGATTGAGAGTACTAGAATCATAGAAAATATGATCCACTAAAATAATCCCACGTATGATAGATCAAGATAGAAGGTTCATGAGACCTCCAAAAAAGAAGATTCATCCACTACTTCATTGAAATAAGCGTTATCATAACACATCACTATGATAGTCCTCACTTAATGCTAAGAGAATAAGTAGAAAAATTGAAATTGGGCACAAGAGTGTGCAAGGAATGCAGAGATGTATAAGAAAATGAAAAAGGGTGTGTATCAAAGCACACAAAAATGAGGAGAGAATCATTAGGATCCATTGTTGTGATGATAAATTAAGGAAACATGCACCATGGGGTGAGAATCACGAGGATCCACAATGATGATGTCAAGTCAAGGCTCTATACAACCTCCCATTACACTTCATAAGTCAGTGTAAGTACAAAAATCCCAAATTCCCTCCATATGGAACACACATTAAGTTTTGTGGCACTTTATGTGAGTGCAATTACAGGCATATTTTCTACTATAAGCTCTTATAGGTTTATTTTCATGAGGTGGATTAAGAATACATAGATTAAGTTATATATTAAAAACCTCAATAAAAGACAAAAAAATAAAAACAAAAACCTCCATTAAAATAACTGCCCTTCTTCCAAACTCATTGCAAAAGAAAAAATGACTCCTCTTTTATAAATTTTTAATTATGGAAAAGAAATTTCACCTCCCCCTTAAAACACTTTACAATGAATCCAAACCCCTAAGTTAATTTTAATGGCTAGAAATATTGTTAAAATGTTATAATTGAAACTAAATTTGAATTCTAAGCCCAAATATAAAAAGTGGATTAAGACAAGTGGGTGGCCACCTCTAGATTAGACACCTAAGTCAGAGGGTATGTTGAATAGGTCATCATAGAGGGCGTAAATATGGCACACAAAAAAGAAGAAAGAGTTGTATCAAGTAATATTTTTTCTCTTTAATTACCAATGTAAATGTAAGAACTATTTTTAGTTCTCATAAATGAGCAACAAATATCATAGGTGGATGCAACCAATATGGAGAATGGAGGTTGCATGGAGGTAGGTACCCCTTCTAAACATTGATGTAGGTTGTTGAGTTAATTAAGTGATGTAATATGGTGCCTTGGAGATAATTTTCATGCCATTAGAAAGTAAAATTTGAGGGGCTCAAATGGAAGAGGAGTGGTGCCTTTTATGCAAGACGCACAAGTATTGAGCAAGTTGTGCAAGTTCGATGTAGGCCAAAACAATAACAACACTCCTCCTTGTTAATAGGTGGTGGACAACTGAGTGGGGGATAAATCAATTGTCACAAAAATTCAAATTCAAACTTTCAACACATATTAATTCCACAACCACACTATTATGAACTATTAAGCATGAACATGAGATACAAAAAACAAAAAGTAAATTAACACACTGAACACTAGATTTTACATGGAAAACCCAAGGAGGGAAAAACCACGGTGAGGATTAACTCACAATATAAAATAGTTCCAGAACTAAATATATAAGGCTCACTGCCAAGGGCTCACTACCCTGAATAGGACTCACTGTCCAGATACAAAAGCTCACTACTTACAAGGGATGCTCACTACCTACAAAATATTTACAAAACAAAATTGGGCTTTTCAAATAAAGTGAACTAGGTAAAATGCACCTAACAAGTGTTGATGCAGTTTTAGTGATGCTCAATAGACTGACTTGATACACTTCATTATTTTTTCTCTTCTTCACATTCACATTCACTATTGCTTCATTGATCACACATACACTGTCACACACCACACACCAAAACCTGTTCAACACATACATATGTACTCGATCTACCCGCAAGCATCAATTAGGTTAGCCTAATTAGATGCATTTCTTTGCTTACCAAAAGATACCAATTATGTCAGCCTCAAGTATTCACCAAAACATTCCCAGATATCAATTCAAATGCATAATATGCTACATCATATTGGCATAGACCTACGATAGGTTGCACATATATCCGCATA
Organism: Sequoia sempervirens; assembly: GCA_007258455.2. Taxonomy (NCBI): domain Eukaryota; kingdom Viridiplantae; phylum Streptophyta; class Pinopsida; order Cupressales; family Cupressaceae; genus Sequoia; species Sequoia sempervirens. Next base: position 5,494,277 of record VDFB02000363.1, on the reverse strand, counting down.
ACAAAATTAATTCACCATATCACAACTAATCCAAGAAGTCGGCCAGAAATACACTTCATTGCAAAAAGAAATTAATAAAATAAATCCAACATTTCGTACAAGCACCAAAGCACAAGAAATTCTAAACATACATGCCTTCAACAACCATAAACATTTTCCCAAAACCACAAGCAACAACTACCAACTACAAAGGATTGTGGACTGCAATAGCAGAGGATGGAACTTGAAAACCAATTCAGATACATGACCAAAATACCAAATCAAGCATTGAATTAGACATCCAAACAAAACATGGTAACATCAATGAAAACAAAAAACTATAGAGATGATCATTCTTCTTCATTCTTCCAACAATCTTCCCCTTTGTCATTGATGGCGACATATGCCAAAATTTTCAAAAAAATTCCTCCAATTTCTCCCAACTTTCCAAATCTCTCCCCCTTTGACATCAATGGGAAAGGGCATCCAAAAAGATGTAAACATTGTGACATAAAAATTGCAAAAATATTCCAATTCTTCCAAAAACTTCCAACCATCCAAAACATTCAACAATAATTAAATTTTTCTTCATTTTATTCAGATTCCTTTTTCTCTTTATTTTATTCTTACCAAAACAAACAAAGCAGTAGAAATTGAACATTCAACATTAAGTAAAAATTACACTCTTAACCTCAAGTAGCTTCTTGTATCTTTCTTTGATAATTGGATGTAACTTCTTCTAGTTGAATATAGTTGAATCCATTCTTGTGTGAATGCTTTCCAATAGGGCCAATAGAGTAAAAGAAGATGACCAATATGAGTATTGTCTTTCACAATCTTCAGCGTTAGTAAGTATTCTAGAAAGATGGTCTAATCGGACCTCAGCAATCTCCTTAAGGAGCCAGGAAGTCTTTACCACATCATCTCTTTGTCTCTACACAACAATCAACTCAACTTGCAATTCTCCAATTCTTAGCCTTTTTTTCCCTTCTTTATCTTCAAAGATATCAAAGTTCTTTTTGATGTTGTTCACCTCAGATTCAATTGCTTCAATCCTACTTTTGAAATTGTCTACCGCAGTAGGCCACCATAGACAATATTTGTAAATATATGATATTTGTTTGATGCATTTCTTCATTTCCAAGATAAGTTCAGATAATCTCAACTTAGATTTAGTACGTCTCTTTTCAACCAAGGCTTCGAACTTGCATGCTTTTGGACCTTCAAGCAACATTCTTTCTTCAACAATCTCAGCTAAATTTTCTAGCAAGGAATAAAAAATAGTTGATACATCAATACTTTTTTGAAGCAGATACTCTACTAGAGTGTCATCAATTTTGAGTCTGTCAACTAGAGAAGCTTCGTTCCATATCTCACTAATCTTCTTCATCTTTCCTTTAACCAACATAGACTAGATGTCATCTAGATCAAAGAATTTGAATCTAGGAAGAGATTAATTTTCCTTTTCTTCTGAAAAGATAGTGATGTCTTCAATTATAGCTTTTTCTTTCTTCAATTCTGGAGGGGAATCCCTAATGATAGCTTCCAATTTTATTTTACCAAAGGAAGAACCCACTTCAAACTGACTTGGTGTTGACATACCAAAGCATATATTTTTTCTTAAGGTTGTGAAATATGATTTGCACATACCTGCATTATTTTCCAACACTTCCAGGTATCTGTAGACTTGTTTCCCAATAGGAATACTGGATTCCCACACAACATTTTATTTTCTCGGTAGGGAGCTCAAAAAGTAAAAGACCAAGCACACTATAAGCAGAGATCCAAACCGAAAGGGATAACCCTCAACCACCAACATTTGGGAATTTTCAGATAGATTTTCAAGTAATAGGCTACACAAATCAAACTGCCTTTTTTCCTTAACCATCATATGTGCAATGTATACAACAATAGCTGGTGTTGAACCTTCATGATTTCTAAAATAGATTTTGTAAGAAACAGTAAATGCAACATACCTTATGACCGAATCTGCAAAAGTGTTTATCAATAGAGCTTGAGGGTCTCTGTTAATTCCAATAAGTTCCTCCACATCTTTATATTTCATGGTTTTTTTCCAAGAAGATCCCTAATACTGCATAAGCCAGTAATCTCTTTGATCGCTTCCTTCATAATTAGGTAGGGTTTATCCAATACAATGTTGTTGTTCTTGAAACAATTCAACAAGAACAAAATAAACTCTTTATCAACAGACCAAGGAAATTCTCCACATAAGTCCATACCTATGGTTTTTATGCTCTATAATTCATTTTTGTTCAGCCCTAGTTCCATTCCTTTCATCTTCCTATTATCAAATTCTTCCAATTCAACTCCTTTCAGCTTTAGTGGAATATCGCCACTCGATTCTCTATCCATTGTCATGCTCAACTTTCTTAATTTCATTAATTATTAATCAAAACTTCTTCCCTTTTTCAAACTAAGAAATGATTCTAGATTACCTGTGGAAAATTCTTTGAATTCCCTTCAGAGACACTTGAACCTGTTTCAATTTTTCTTTGAGATCACTCCAAGGCACCTTTCAAGTTCTTCAAAATTCTCAACTAATTGAAAATACTTACAAATTTCATCTTATACATCATCGATTTTCCCTAGAACACATTAAATGTGGTACACATCAAAAAGCTGCTAAAAAGACTCTTCCCAACACAAAAACCCCTAATTCAATCCATAAATCATTATGCCAACATATTTTCTTTTGGTTCCTTTTCCAAAAACTTTGATTCTTCATTCTTCACATTCCATCCTCATGCCAACCTCTAACACACCATTCATCTAGGGGATTTTTATAATTTTTTTGATAATGCTCCCCCTAAAACCATGCTAGGTCTAATTTTTCAATAAATATTATGTACCAGATGAGGGCACAAACACATCAACAATTTTAGGTTCTTGTTCTTTCTTTTTCCATATCTTTTTCATCTCTTGCTTTATCTCTTCTTTCTCTATCTTCTTTACCAAATCATTATTCTCTATCAGAGTAGACTGCTTTCCCTTCTTACTTTTGTAAACCTTTGAGATATGTCCAGGTATGTTACAGTTATAGAATACAACACTTTTCTGATTAGTCTAACCTCCATTACTTCACGATCTACATAGATTTGCTTTATGTCCAAATTTTTTATAGGTATAGTAGTAGCCATTAAAGGGTTGATTCATTCTACCTCCATTAAACCTATTCATCATCACTGAACTGATTATTCTCACCTAAGATCTACATTTAGTAGATTTATGTCAAACCTTCTTGCATGAAATTTTTTTTCTAGAGAAAGAACTAGTAAACCGATTCATCCTAATCCTACATTTTTTTGCTTTGTGACCATACTTATTATAGGAAAAACAAATACCATTGAAGGAGGGATACCTTTGTGCATTAGACTATCTCACAAGTGGTCTCCTTGCAAAATTTATTTTATGCTTCCCTTTTTCTTGAGACATTTTATTTTCCTTAGAACTTTCACCTACATCATTTCCCAAGCCGGCTTTGTCTTAACTTGATTTATGTCTTGAAATTAATGCATCAAGCCTGCCAGAGCTAGATTTGAATTTTTTTCACAAAGTTTTTCCTTTTCTAGTTTTGCTCTAAATTTTACTACCTTATGTTCTAGTTTAGAGAATTCGTCATTCTTATTTTGTATCATTGTATTTAGACATTCTTCAATTATATTCTTTTCTTCTACAATCACTTTTAGTCTAATTATCTCTTGTTTCAGCTGCTTAGTTACTCCTTTATGTCTTTCCTTGAATTTCTTCAATTGTTCTTTAAGCTTCTAGACACACTCATTTTCCTCATCAAGATTCTCTTTCAGATCTTCATTTTCTCTTTCCACTTTGTCAAGATCTTCAAGAGTAGTTTGAAGCTATCCTTTATCATCCATCTGATCAACCTTCAAGATCATCCTCAAGTGGTTAATCTCAAAACCAAGGAACCACATCTCTGATACCAATTGTTAATAGGTGTGGGACAACTGAGAGGGGGGTGAGTCAGTTGTCACACAAATTCAAATTCAAACTTCCAACAACTATTAATTCCACAACCACACTATTTTGTTATTAATCATGAACATGAGATACAAAAAACATAAAGTAAATTAACACATTGAACACTAGATTCTACGTGGAAAACCCAAGGAGGGAAAAATAATGGTGAGGATTAACTCACAATATAAAGTAGTTTTGAAACTGAATATATAAGGCTCACTACCAAGGGCTCACTGCCTTGAATAAGATTCACTTTCTAGATACAAAAGCTCACTACTTACAAGGGAGGATCACTACCTACAAAAGATTTACAAAAAAAAATTGGGCATTTCAGCCAAAGTGAACTAAGTAAAATGCACCTAACAAGTGTTGATGTAGTTCTAGTGATGCTCAATAAACTGACTTGACACACTTCATCATTTTTTCTCTTCTTCACTTTCACATTCACTACTACTTCATTGATCACACATGCACTGTCACACACCACACACCAAAACTTGTTCAACACATATATATGTACTCGATCTACCCGAAAGCATCAATTAGGTCAACCTAATTAGATGCATTTCTTTGCTTACCAAAAAATACCAATCTTGTTAGGTTCAAGTATTCACCAAAATATTCCCAAATAGCAATTAAAACACATAATATGCTACATCATGTCGAAATAGACCTAAGATAGGTCACACATATATCTGCAGAACAAAATTAATTCACCATATCACAGCTAATCCAAGAAGTTGGCTAGAAATAGACTTCATTGCAAAAAGAAATTAACAAAATAAAGCCAACATGCCATACAAGCACCGAAGCACAATAAATTATGAACATACATGCCTTCAACAACCATAAACAATTTCCCAAAATCACAAGAAACAACTACCAACTACAAAGGATTGCTGACGTGAATACCAGAGGATGCAACTTGAAAACCTGTTCAAATACCAGACCAAAATACCGGATCAAAACTAACTTAGACTTGAAAACACAACATGGTGACATCAATGACAACACAAACTATAGAGATGATCATTCTTCTTCATTCTTCCAACACTCCTTTCTTTTCCACCCTCAACTATGAAGTGATTGATGTGTAGAGTGAAGTGGTCACTGCATGAACATTCAAGTAAATTGCATATGAAATTATAATTTAATCCAAATATTGCAGCATACAATCTAATTTTATGTTGTTGCAACTACCATGCAACATGAAAATTCTATATAGTTGCATATTGGATTATTAAAATAATGTCAAAGGTGGTGTGGGAATAGGTGACAAAACTCCCACTCCTTCACTTCTGATCACCCAAAGACTCCTACCAAACAAGATTCATGTGAAATATATGCCTCTAAAACCATGATCTATTGATGCAAATCCATGTTAGGGTTGCAGAGAGAAGCACACAAAATAGCACATCTTTGTGCAAAATGCCTCTACAAGTAGATATATTGCATCTCCAATCATATTTGAGATGCGATAAATGGGGTTCAGTCACTCTCTTCTTGTTGTGGCTAGATGTGTAGGTTAACTCCAAATGACACTTCAAAATGCTCTTAGAAATGCCTAACCATATCCCCCTAAGCTCTAATACCATATTAGAATTAGGTCATGGAGATAAGAATCAATCACAAGTGAACAATATGAGCTATTAAATTCAATTGACCTAAATTACAATGAGTACAAAGCCTTGCATATATAGGAAAGGAAGAGGAAATCCACCTTTGATATGGATTATCAAGAACCCATGAAGTGGCACAAATGAGTAGACAATTGTCCTATAGGTGTTAACCTTATGATCAATAGGAATGCACAAACTAATAACCTATTTTCAACCAATTAATCAACCTTTATGCCAAGTGTTGAGTGACCTTTGAGGTGAGATGTAAAGTCTTCTAACCTCAAGAAGGTAGCACATGAGGTTTACCAAATAACTTGGTAACCTCTAAATGCTTAAAGGTTGCACATTCAGTTAGACAATATGTTGTCTAACCTCATCAACCTACGTACACTTTAAGTATAGTGAATAGATAAATTATTTGTTTTAATAGTTATGAGTCATGAAAACTTAAGTAATGTTAGATTCATGGAGATTATGAAGAGAATTGAGTATGGGTTAGTGGATAAAATTTGAATTTAATTGTTTTATCAAAAGGGATAAAGAGGAAAACTCATAAAAAATATGAGGGTAAGAGAACATGGAGAGGAGGAAGGTAATTAACTATTATAAATACATTAATTAAGTATGCTTATATTTTATAGACACGTCAATATTGATATATTGTTATCTTTTAGGTTGATGTATTTAAAACACATATACTAGTTTTATTATTTTCATTTGCAACATTTATTTTTTCCAAATGTGAAGAGGGAGTAAAGGAAGTTGTATTCATGATTGAAATTTAACCCATTCCCTATCCTTTGTGCTAACATAAAGTTTCCTCCTTACATGAATGGTAATATATTCTTAGTGTCACAGTTAGCTATAGTATTAGTGCATTATGCTTTAGGGAAATAAATAAATGATAAGGGTAAATGGTGGAAGAGGTCACAATAAAGGATAGGGATAGTTTATAAAAGGGGATATGGCTCAAAATGAGGCAAAAACACACACAAAATTATAAAAGGAGTAAAATAGGAAAATAATCATAATAACGTAACTGTAGAGTATGTAATTTCTATTATTATATTCTATCCAAACATTAGTAGGTTAAAGATAATATAAATGAAATAAGTCTATAAAATTAAGAATATTACAAAGCTCTATATATTAAAAAATATTAATAATATTATTGGAGAGATAGTGAAATATAATTTTGTTTGGATCTTCATTCCTAAAATTATATATATATCACTATGTTTTGTGTGTGTGTGTATATATATATTCATCTATGATATCTAAAGATATTGCTCACTATATGTTAATAAAATCATGAACTAAACACAAAACATATATATAAACATAAAAATAGTTTGCTTGAACAAGTATAGGAATCCTTAATGCTTGATTAACTTGGTGCTATAGGTAGACACACAATTCAGAGGACAGGTTCCTAACTGAATAGTTCATCTTCCCTGAGAGGCTTCACTTAATTATCAACCAGGATTTGTAAGATTTTTATAGTGTTGGCACTATATATGCACTTTTAGATTCTAACATGCCATATATCAACAAGTATAGGTGATTATGTACATGTACATAAAATTGTAAAACTTGGAAATGGAAATGAATGTGTTTAACTTGAAAAATAGCTGAATAAACTTAATCTTCTACTTATGCTATGGGTACAAGTTTATCACTTAATTCTATGATTATTAAATTCTAAGAATGAACTATAACCAATTACTTTCAGAGTATGAAACACACATTAAAGTATAGAATCCAATTTAATTATAGAGAATTCATTTTGAAATCCATGAAACTATAAATTATCTTAAATAAACTCAATAATGCATGAATTAATCTAATAACATGAAATACAATGGATAGTAGTACCTCAAGTGGCCCTTTCTTGAGTTGTTTCTTGCACAATAGATGTCAACACTTACTAATTAATCAACAAATCATGATATTGAAATTGCTCCTTTATTGCATGAAAATATTGAACACTGATAAGAATCTACTAGATATTTCTCATTCAACAATACATATCTATTATTCAACTCATAATATAAAAACTAATAATGGTCAACTATTAACTGGTAATTTAGCAAAAAAAAAAACTAGATAGCTAAATAAATTCACTCCCCATAATAGATTCCACTATATAGCTTATATGTGAGGAGTCTTATTCCTTTTAGAACTAAAAATAGAACCATAATTTATTTGTCCACTCTTCCTCAAAGATAGGGAGAGGACATAGCCTTGTAACAAAAGACCATAATTGAAAAGTAGAAGAGAAACTAATTTGGAACTCTTCCCCAATAGTTAACTACCATGACAGAGATGTGTCTCATGGATAATGTCATGTCATGGGTTACTCCTACTCAAAAAAAAAAACTTCTTCTAGTAATCTTATTCGGTGGATAATAATGTGCTTATGGTGACTCATGATTGACCATTTAATGATCACCTTCACTCTCCTATGAAACTATCACGCTTCAACCATTTTCACTTCTCCCCTACCACTATCTATGGTCCTTATGCTACGGGTTACAATTCTTCTAGCTGCAAGAAGTTAGTTTCATACCTAATTCATACACATCATTAGCAATCATAATTTAAGAATAGAATCATAATAAATCTGATGAACATTCATACATTCACACATACAAATGTGTACATATCATATTTGTATTTCCACATACTAAATTTTTGTTCAAAGTTCATGAAAGGTAAAAAATATTTATGAATTCTTAGGAATGTTTGTAAAATGTGGGTAGGTTGAAATAATAAAAACATAAATTAATGAAGGAAAACTAGCCATAAATTAAGCCTATCAACAAGTATAACATTTAATTAAAATGTTTAAAATCTAATTACTGACTATAAAAATGTATCTTTCATGATGAAATTCATGTAGAATCTATCAAAATTAGTGTACTGTACAAAATTATACGATCTTGAAAGTGGTGCAATTTCACACTTAATTTGGACCTATTTTGGCACCCTTGCATTAATTACCCTTTAAATCATTAATAGGCCCCTCAGATCCATTATTTCAGATCTTGAGGCTTATTTCAGCTAAAAACTTGACAAAATCATCTAAAACATCAAATATTCCAAAAACCCACCCTGAAAAATCTAGGGTGGGACTCATTCACCACCTTGGGGGAATGAGTCCCCCTAGGTGGGACCCATTCGTCACCTTGGTCGAATGAGTCCCATTTGGGGATTTTTTTGGGTTTGAGCAGGAAAATCACCTTTTTAAGTCAATTTTTTGGTTGATGTCAGCCTTTGAGATCTAAATAACACTAAATTAGGTGTTAATGCCTATATAATCAAGATCCTAAGTTATTTTTTCATGTAAGGAAGCATGTTCAAGAGAAATTTCAAGAGACAAGCATTCAAGAATCTTCAAGCATTCTTCCACAAGAGCATTGAAGTTTCAAAAGCAAGCAAAGTTGATGCCTTGGAGCAACATTAAGGTGTTTTTGTAGGTCTCCAAGCTCACTTTCATCCAATATCTAGCATTGTAATGGGTTGATCATGGTTGTCTATGGTGAATCATGATGGATTTTAGGTTGGGGAGATGCAACTAGCCATCAAGCCAAGCCTAACAACTTGTTTCCGAAGTGATTCCATCCTCCATTACAACTCTACATTCAACCTATGTAAGGTATAAAGATTAGTGAGGATCATTTGGGTTATTAGAGATCTCTCAAAGTGAGTCATTCATCTTCATACTTCATTCATGCATCTCATTCTTCCACTTTAGCATAGGGTTGCATTGAATTTTAGATTTCCTAACCTTAGACACACTTGAGGCTAGGGTTTATGTTCACATTTACATTCAAGCTTCATTATTTCCATTAAGGTTTAATTACCAAACTAGGGGTTTAACCAAGGCGAACCCCCCATAAACAAAACAAGTATATATTTTATTTTGCAGGTATTTTCTTAGATTCAGATTCAAAAATCAGTTTGGAAGGGAAGGGTAGAGATTGGAGCACAGATCTAAACTTTAAATTCTTGAAAAAGTGGAACGAGACTGATTTCTCAGAAGTGGTGAATGAGTCCCACTATAGGTTTTTTTAAAGGATTTTTTCATATTTAGATACCCTTCTAGAAACTTGTTCCTGTGCAAAAACCCTAATCTGGGACTGATTCGTCCAGGTTGGTGAATGAGTCCCAGTAAGCCAAAAATTTAGGATTTTCAATGATTCAAAGCTCATTCATGTCTACTTCAGATTCCCAGGTGCACACATTCCATCATATAGCTTTTTTTTTGTTTCATTTACATTTTTAGGTTATTTTATGAAGCTTTGCATTGAATTAGGGTTTAACATTGCATCTTACATTACATTTGTCTTTCCAAGTCTTAACTTGGTGGTGAACCCCTTATTTGTTTACATTCAACCCCTAAGACAACCCTATTGCAAGATATATTTCTCCTTTGCATTGAGATCTCTAGAGTTTGGTCTTGAATGAGAAAGAACGAATATTGTCATTTTAGGTCCTAAACCCTAGAAACCAACAATTTTCCAGCTTTCAAGTAGTACAAGAAAATTTAATTATTTATTTTTTAGGAGAGATATATGAAGATTCACTATACTAAGGAACTAAGGAAATGGAAAATAGGTGGGACACATCATTGTTATAGGAGAAACACATCGAGATAGTTGGAAATTTTAAATATTGATATGGAAGCTAGAAATTACATAAAGGCCATAGAAATAAGGGTTTTAAGGTAGCCATCTATACATATGGAAAAGATTAGCTTGTAGTTAAATTTTCTAATAATGGTAATAAAAAAAAAGAGAAAAAATAACTAAAAAATAACTATGACAAAATCACCTCAAACGGGGAAGGTAAAATGTGGTAAAAGGTAATGATATCATACAAAATTATGTGTTGAAAAATTGAATTGAGAAAAGGTCAATCTAGCCCTAAGATAATAATATAAGTTTGATTGTCATGATAATGATCAAGATAAAATTAAGGAATACAAATGAGTGATAAAGGATATACCCCCGCTTAAAGTGATTCACAAAATATTTATAATAAAAAGAGAAAATTAAGTTGTACATTATATTTTAGGGGAAAAAGGAAATAAATTCTAATAATTTTATTAGATGGAAAAATGAAAGGTGATGAACGAGGATGAGTAGGACCTAAAAATAATGTCCAATATATTAAGAGATAAAATACCGCAAGGAAAAAAGATAGCTCATGTCCCCAATTGACTATATTAAGATAATGGTGATGGAGAAACAAAGGATGTCTAAGTAATTCACCCAATAGGATAAGATTTAATGGATAAATAAAATGGTTATGATAGATAAGGACAAACTAATATGGTGAAACAATGTGACTAAAAAAGTTATAATGAAATTTTAAGGAGTTGCTATTGTTGTGCACATGTTGCGTTGTTGTTTCAGCCATGGCAAAGTTAGGTGGGGGGCCCTAGCTAGTGTTGCCTTCCAGGATTTTGTCCTCTCTGATTGGTGACAATACTAGCACCTCAACTCCAGCTGCTCACTACTTGGGGTCAAAAGATTTTGTGGTGGGTGTTAAGTCTCAGGATGATGACCATACCATCAGTATCCATCATGAAGTTGGTTCCTTAGTGTTGAGAAGGAATCAAAAGTCATATGTAGAAAAACTTGTGGGAAATTCCTCTACTTCTGAAAGGACTTTGTATTCCCCCTTTGAGAAAAATGAGTGTTGTGTGGTGGAGGGTCTAGAAGTGTTTGTCCCAGATAAAATAATGGATGAATCTGTTGCTAGGATTTTAATGTTGTGGGTTGGGACATTTTTATCCTTCAAGACCAATATTGACCAGTTGCATAGGTGGATGGATGTGGTCTAGACTCTTAAAGGTAAGGCTAGTGTGAGCACTATGTCAAATGATCCTTTTTTGTTTAGCTTTAATAACTGGGAAGATCTCATCTCTATTCTTATGAGAGGTCCTTGGGTGTTTGACAAGAATTTTAAGAATTTTTTGATGTTGTGTAAATGGAAATTAGACTTGGACCCCTTGGTAGACCTAGGCTCTATTGCTCCTACTTGGGTTAGACTTCCAAGATTACCTCTTGAGTTAGGAATAATATAAGGTGTCTTAGGGGATTGCTAACACCTTCAGAAGTCTACTAGATGTGGAAAAAGTCACTTCATAGAGATCTAGGCTTGTATTTTCCATGATTTGCGTTAATATTTCTATGAACAACATTCTTCCCACTTCAATCATATTGAAGTCTAAGTTTGAGTCCTAAACCCAAGTTCAGGAATATGAGAATGCAAGGTTGTATTTTGAGATTTGCTCAAAGTTTGGTAATCTCAGTAACACTTGTAAGAAGTTACCCCCCCCCCCGAAAAAAAGGAGACTGTTATTTTCTCTCCTCATGTTTACTCCTCAAAGTCAAGTGGGGGAAGGGATGAGGCTCTGAATGGGACTCCTGAGAAGGAAGCAGAAACAAAGGAAGACAAGTAGGTCTCATTGGATGGTGATACTCACGCCTCTCGAGTGGATTAAATCATCTTTTAAGATGAACCTACCATGGGTGAGAGCCCTCTCTCTCCTACGAATTCCAAAGCTTCAGATAAAGGCTTGGAAATTTTTATTTCTTTCAACAAGCAAGACTTGGTCCCTCAAGATTCATTACCAGTTAAGATACAAGAGTTGCTGACTATCTTGGGTATTACAGAGTTGGCTCCTTCATAACCTCCTACAAATGAGGCCAATTAAGACCCCTAGACTCGATTGAATGGTAAATCCAAGAAGAAGAAGAAAATGGATGTGGGGAATGATTCAAAAGTGGGCAGAGTGAATAATAAGGAGTTTAGACTCAGAGAAGCAACAAGAGATATTTCCTCAAGAAAGCAAAGGAACCTGGAGGGGATCTCAAATGGATTCAAAGCAAAGAGATAATTAGGGAGTCTCCTCCCCTTGGGCTAGGGAAAGGTTTTCCAAGTCCCTTTTAATTTTTGTCATGAAGATTCTCTCATGGAATATAAGGGGACTTAATAGTCCTCTTAAACAACATATTCTCAAGAGTTCTATTGTTGACCTAAAAATTGATGTTCTCTTATATAAGATACCAAGATGTAAAAATATATTTTGATAAAATGGCAAAGTCTATTTGGCCTAAAGCTCATTATTGCATTTGTGATGCTAAAGGTTCTTAGGGAGGAATTACTACCCTCTAGAATCTAGATAGATTGACTAGTAAGGAAGGCTTTAGTAACCAAAAATATTTAGAAGTTTCTTTTGAAGATAGTAAAATTGGGTTGGTGTGGCACCTTATCAATATTTATGCTCCTAACTCTTGTTAGAGTAAAGGTTTTAACTTAATTATGTTAATTAAGTTACCTTTATTCCTCTCTTAAGATTTCACTTTAGTTTTCATATTGTGACATTTAATACTTATATTAATTATTAAATGTCTACCTATTAGGGTTTCTTTAGGGTTGCACAATCTCCTTTTATAAGGATTGATCATTGTATTTTATCTCACTCTCTGATTAATACATTTTTCATATTTTAGAGTTTCAAAACCCTCTCTTGCTTTTTTCTCCATTCTCTTACCTATGACAGGTATCTCTTTGTACGCAGGTGTTCTTGGGCTCTAAAGTTGGTTTTGACAACTTCTACAACTCTAGGGGTGCTAGGAATCAGTTATGGGATTCGTTGTATGTTCTCTTGTCTAACAATTTGAATTAAAAGTGGATGCTTGTTGGAGACTTTAATACTCCTCTCTACCCTTTTGAAAAAGGTTAGAGCTTTAGAGGACTTCTACGATGGTATGTTTTATTTTTCCAGTTTCATTTCCAATCAAGGCCTTCTTGATGTGGATCTTTTAGGTTCCAAATTTACTTGGTCAAATAGATGTAATGGTCAAAAACTTATCTAGGTGAAACTAGAAAAAGTTATGATCTCTGGAGATTGGGATATCTTGGGAAAACTTTAGCTATTTTCTTTGCCAGGGTCTACATCAGACCATAGTTCCTTCATTTTAAATTGGGATGAAAAATGGAAGTTTGGTCCCTTCCCCTTTAGATACAAAATAATGTGGAATCTACACCCATACTTCAAAGACCTAATCAAGAGGTGTTATAATTTTCCATGTTAAGGTACCCCTATGTTTCGAGTAGCTCAAAAACTTAAAAGAATAAGATTTAATGTCCAAGTTTGGAATAGAGTTACATTTGGAATTATCTTACAACAAAGAAAAATGTCCTCCAAGAGCTTTAAACTATCCAAGATAAGATGGAGGTTGGGGCTATTAATGAGGAAACTACTGCTAGAGAAAAGGAATTGAGAAATGGATGGTTTGTAGTTGCTAGGAAAGAGGAGATCTTCTAGAAATATAAGTCCAAGGTGCAGTGGTTGAATGAGGGTGATAGGAATACAAAGTTATTTCACCAATCGACTCTTAAACATAGGAGAAGAAACATGATCTTCTCTCTTATTAAGGATAATGGGGATCTCCTCACTAAGGATGAAGAATTGGAATTGGAAGCAATCCCTTCTGTAAAAATGATGGACAACTTCAACACCTCTCACTTAATGATCTAGACTCTCTATTGGAGGTTATACATAATTTGATTTCCCCTGAGAACATCAAGTCTTTGGAAAGTAGTGTATCCTTGCAAGAGGTTAAATCGGTTATCTTCTCCTTTGGAACCTTGAAGGCCTTGGCCCCAGATGACTTTCCTCCAAATTTGTTTACGCAATCAAGGGTAGGAGGATCCAATAAAGGATAGACCAGCCTTGCAACCTAGTTACTAACTTCAGGATAACAAAAAATATGCAGCAAAAATTAATAGCTAATCCATAGAAAGATAAAAAAACATTCATGAACACCAGACACAAGACACAAGATATATCCTGGGAAAACCTTAACAGGGAAAAACCCAGCCTTGAAAGTTCATTCCTCATTATATTATAATCTCAAAACACATTGCATATGCCTCTTGGGCTTAACAGATTCTAGGCCGCAGCCTAGGGATTACAAATAACTCAAATAATAACAATATTCATAATAGTCTTCCATCGACTCCCTTTCATGCTCCACACTCCCTCTGCTCTGTGATTCTTCTGGATCAGAATACTTCATCCTCCTACTTCATACTTCACACTACCGATCACCTTATTGATCCATCCCCCTTCTATCTATTGTAAAAAATCCTCTCTCTTATATTTATATCATTTGAAAATCATTTAACCCTTGACATGTCAGCCCAATTATAATGGCTAGTAAGGTATCATGCATACTCAAATAGGTTGGCCTAAAACATTAAAAAATTTACAATGTGAATCAACCAAAGTCAGCCACAACAAAGCAACAACCCAAAAAAAAACCTCAAACTCGAAACACCTTCAAAATTTATTCCTCAAAGATCCACATCACACTACAACACCCAGACGGCCAAGAACATGGAAAACATGAACTCAAAAAATAAAATCACCGATCGCAAGCACAAAGATCAACGTGGAACAACAACACATGATCTAGAAACATCCACAAGCATCATGAATCACCATAGAAACATTTGCAATAACTCAAGTTACTAGAATCACATCATCTTCCTTCAAGAACATCAACTAGAACAACTGAACAACTCACATATATTCATAACTCGATCAAATCTTCATGCGGATCCCTAAAACTTAACGTGGAAACACTAGATATACTTAAAAAAAAAACCCTTTAATCCAAAACTTCTAATCATCCACATGCTGAGCTAGCCACATTGTTGGCTAATCTCAACTTCACTACATCTCTTGACAACCTACAACTTATTTTATCACAATTTTCTCAATATCCTCGACATATACAACCTTAAGAAATTAATGCTAATAAATTCTAGCAACTAGTTCTAGATCCTCAACTTCTAGCAATCAAATACAATAATCGAGTACTTTGAAACTTCACTATCCACTACCTCAATTATTTTGAAGGCTTCTGGATGCCCCTGCATCAGACTCTTGAGATTATTTGAAAAGTGTTCAAACCTCTTCACTTTGGTCTATACTATGTCAAATCCAAGGTTGTCTCTCTGAATTGGTTCGGTGATCTACTTGCAAACTTTGAATTTCCTCACTGGTCGGAATTCTGTGCAAGCCCACCCTACAAGCTACCTTACTTTCTTCATCTTATCATGGCCAAGGTTTGGTAGTCTACTTACAAGCCTTGCACTGCCTCACTGGTTAACGGTCTAAGCAAGTCTTCTTTGCAAGTTGCCTCAAGATCATTTTCCTTTTCTATTCATTCATTCACATTTACTTCACTCTGGTATATAAAATTTCTCCTTAAGATCAATGCTTCACCTTCTTCTGGTTCAGGATTCCTCCTCAAACCACCCAAGATGTTATGGATCTCATTCCTCATCTTATTTCTAAATTCCTCCATCATCTACTCTATTACTCTAGGGTTCATCCTTCTTAGTGTCATCTCTTCCTTTGCTCTAGTGCAACTTACTCAACTCGGCGAACTGACTACAAGGTTTCAATTGCATGTCTCTTAGTGATCTATTGAACATGCTTACAACCTACCTCAATCCACCAATCTGTTGACTCAAGGAATGCCACAAGGACCTCAACCTACTCAAGGTTCCCAACCAGCTCTTGTACCATCTTAGGCATGCAGTCAAGGGTAGGAGGATCCAATAAAGGATAGTCCAACCTTGTAACCTAATTACTAACTCCATGATCACAACAGATATGCAACGAGAATTAATAGCTAATCCATAGAAAGATAAAAGACATTCATGAACACCAGACACAAGACACAAGATTCATTCCCCATTATATTATAATCTAAAAAAAAAATACATATGCCTCTTGGGCAAGTAACAGATTCTAGGCCACAGCCCAGGGATTACAAATAACTCAAATAATAACAATCTTCATAACAGTCCTCCATCGACTCCCTTTCTTGCTCCACACTCCCTCTGCTCTGTCATTCTTCCGGATTAGAATACTTCATCCCTGTGCTTCATACTTCACATTATTGATCACCTTATTGATCCATCCCCCTTCTGTCTCCCTTAACAAATCCTCTCTCTTATATTTATATCATCCGCAAATCATTTAACCCTTAACATGTTGGCCCAATTAGAACAACTAGTAAGGTAACATGCAAGCTCAAATAGGTCGGCCTCAAACAATAAACAATTTACAATGTGAATCAACCAAAGTCGACCACAACAAAGCAACGACCCAAAACAACATCCTTAAACTCGAAACACCTTCAAAATTTATTCCTCGAAGATCCACAACATGCTACAACACATGGTCAGCCAAGAACATGGAAAACATGAACTCACAAAAGAAAATCACCAATCACGAGCACAAAGATCAATGTGGACCAACAACACACAATCTAGAAACATCCAAAAGCATCATGAATCACCACAAAAACATCCACAGCAACTCAATTTACTAGAATCACATCATCTTCCTTCAGGAACATCAACTAGAACAATTGAACAACTATCAGAACACAAATATTCATAACTCGATAAAATCTTCATGTGGATCCCTGAAACTTAATGTGGAAACAGTAGATATACTCAACAACAAACCCTTTAATCTACAACTTATGATCATCCGCGTGCTAAGCTAGCCATGCTATTGGATGAACAAAACTTCACTACATCTCTTGACAACCGACAACTTATTTTATCATAATTTTCTCAATATCCTTGACATGTACAACCTTAATACATTAATGCTAATAAAGTCTAGCAACTAATTTCAGATCCTCAGCTTCTAGCAATCAAATACAATAATCTCATACTCTGCAACTTCACTATCCACTACATCAATTGTTTTGAAGGCTTCTGGATACTCTTGCATCATTGTTTTAAAGATTTGTGGGACATTATACCTAACAACCTCCTCTTGGCTACTAGAGACTTCTTCAAGGCTAGTATACTCCTTCAACAATTGAATTCAACTTATATTGATCTTGTCTCCGAGAAGGATGATGCTACTTCAATGTCAGACTACCACCTAATCAGTCTTTGTAATACTATGTACAAATTTTTTTCTAAAATCATGGTCAAGGGTCAGTGCAGGATCATGGGGGTCCAAACTAGGCTATTAAATGGCAACAAAAAATAGAAAAATAGAGTTAGGAAACTTAACATAAAAATTTAAATAAATTATTAACATAATTTGAAATATATGTAACAACAAAAATTCTAGAAAATTGAATGTAGTTTCTAAGATACTAGTCCTTTTTTCAAAAAAAAGTAAATATATTTGGTGAAAATTTGAAATTTCAATGTAGTAGTATTAAATTTTCAAGAAAAAATAAAAAGTGGGTGTATGTCTGACCAAATTTAGTACAAGTAAAAAATAATATATTATTTAAAACTTTCAATATAAGTAGAGGACACATGCCCAGATGCACCACAATTTTTTTGTAATTTTTTTGCAAGTAAATAATTAGTTATGGTTTTTTTATTAAATTTTTTAAAAGATATTAAAAATTCTTTTTCTCACCACCATAACTTGGTCAAAAATTTATGAAATTCATTGATTCTTTTTTTATCCTATAATATGGGAAGCATAGAATGTGGTACATCTTTCGGATTAAAAAAATGTTAATTTTTTTTAAGAATTATAGATGTTTTTCAATCAACCTATCAATTAGGACTTTAGTTAGAATGCATGTAGAAAATAAATAATAATTATATATTTAATTTCAAATAAGGAATATCTTATATTTGCAGAAAGCTGAAGATTTTCTCAATAAACCCTTTTCATTTCATCAAATTTGGATTAAAAAAAGTGGTTAGCCATTTTTTTGTCATATTGCCACTTTTTGGACCCTCATGATCCTACGCTCACCCTCAATAGGATAAAACCCATGTAAGAAAAACTAATATCTAGAAGATAGAAAGGGTTTATTGCATGGAGACAGATTCTGGACTTGGCCATTGTCTTTGATGAAGTTATCCATTCCATGGAGCATTCCAAAATCCCAAGTATGGCTCTCAATTTGAACATTTCAAAAGCCTATGATAGGGTCTCATGGGATTTATTTTTTGCTATGTTAGTAAAATTTGGATTTAATGGGAGGTTTCTGAGATTGATTAAGGAGTGTGTCTTTACTACTAGCTATGTTATTCTTCTCAATGGTGTTCCTATTGAGCAACAAGTGTCTTTTGAGATGGCAAAGAAATTTTTAGTAAAAAGTATCATGAAGGAAAACAATCTCCTTGCTTAGCTCCTGAAGGCAGACAAAGAATGCACTCCTAGAGAAAGTGCAACAAGGCTGCGTAGTGTATATGGAAGTCTTTTGAGATGGAAAAAGAATGCACTAAAATAAAAAGAGAGTGTGCAATAACATGTTAGAAGAGTTGAACCCAAAAAAAGAATAGTAAATCTTAATCCAATTTCACCCACAAGAGTAGAACAAAAGAGGTACGAAGTGTAACTTAAGGTACAAGTGTCAAAATCAAGTGTTGATTAGTTTGAAATTAAGTTGCAATATTTAATTGTGTTTTATCAAACAATCTATAACTATCATTATTGTAAATATGATTGGTAGGTTCCATCAGATATCTGGATAGGTACTCAGAGTGGGGAGTTGGTGGATCCTTGGAGTAGGTTCTCCTAAAACAGGGGATTGTAGTCTCCTTAGGGTTGGTTCCCTTAAACATTGTACTGGAACTTTTGATTGTGAAGTTGGATTAGGATAGTAGCTCCTAGCCACACTTCTCATCGTGGTTTTCCCATCCTAGGTTTTTCATGTATAACTAGTGTTTTATGATGTTTGTGTGTTTGCATGTTCATGTATTTTCATGTTAAGTTCTAACAAACACAATTTTTTTTAAGGGTTAAAATTTTAATTCATGTACTAATTCATCCCCCCTCTCAGTAGATCATTGTGTTCCAACAATTGGTATCAGAACCCTAGCTTCCCTAGGTGAAGCTTAATCTACTCAGGTAGATTTTGGTAGTGTGAACACTATGGATCATCAGGAAGGTTCATCCACAAAAAAATTACCTTTGTTCAATGGAACATATTATGGTTTTTGGTGCCATGAAATGGAGGCATATTTGGTATCTCTAGGATTTGATGTTTGGATGTCTGTCAAGATCAACTATGTTCCTCCTCATACTCCTCCCACTGATGCTACTAGGAAGGACTATGAGAACAATCAAAGGGAGAGGCATGCCATTATCCACAGCTTGTCTAGATTTGTGCATGGAAATATTATGTATTGTAATAATACACATAATATCTGGGATAAATTGAAAAAAACTATTAAGGAGATGACAAAGTAAAATTGGAAAAGCTTGAAGTTCTGAGAGCTAGATTTGAAGTCCTAAAGATGATTGAATAGGATAAGATTCAAGATTATCTTCTAACAGTTGAAGATATAGTAAATTCTATTAGAGGGTACAGAGAGAAAGTGAAAGAAAATATTGTCATACAAAAATTTCTAATGTCAATGAAAAAAAAAATGATCCCAAGATCTCTGCAATCGAAGAAGGAAGAGAAATAGACAAACTCACTCTTGATTAGCTGCATGGGATATTCGTTTCATATGAGATGAGAATGAGGGATGGAGAAAAATCCAAGACAGAAGTTTCATTCAAAGCTATCAACAAGATGAAGGATGAAGCACCTAAGAAACATAAAGCTGCAAAAACCACATATGGACATGATGAGATTGATGCAAAAGAGGTGAACTTCATCAGGAGACTTAGAATAGGATCAAGCAAGTACAAAGGTAAGTTTCCCTTTAAATTATTTGAATGTGGAAAGGTGGGTCATTTTTCTACTAAATGTCCATACAACAAGAGAGGAAACTCTGAGCAAGAAGAGGATGATAAAATGAAGAAACCATACTACCCTAAGAGAAAGAATTTTCAGAGGAAGAAAAAAATTATATACATCCAAGAGGACAGTGATGTTTCATATTATTATAATAGCTCAGATGATGAGCAAGATTGTGCCTTTACTGTAATAGAAAATGAGGAATAGAAGGATGGAAAGGTTGAAAATACTGGTGAAGTAGCTGAGGAAGAAGGAGAGGTTAATCTCAAAGGAGAGCTTATCTATTCCCTAGAGATGAGATAGATGATCTCAAAGATGAAATTGAGAAATTTAAAAAGGAAAATAAGGGCAAGAAGAAGCTTGCACAAAAAGAATCATACAAGCTAACCAAAAATTTTGAGGAATCCAATCAGATGGTAGTAAGTGTGAAACTTCAAATAAAGGAAGCCAAAAGAATGGAAAAAGTGATGAAATCCAAATTAGAATATAAAATGAGTAGATGTGTGAAGCTTGAGGCTGAAATAGTTTCCTTGAGAAAGGATTTGGGGAAATCCAAAGATCATGTTGAAAAAGGACTAAAGCTAAAAGGTGGCATGGAGATTTTGGATGAGATATTAAGCACACAAAAGCCCTCTAGCAAAGAAAATTCTGGTCTAAGGCTTGAGAAAGGTAAGAGCACATTTATAGACACTTCTACAAAATTATATGAAAGATTTAGGGTAGAAGAAAAGTCCAAATATTTAGGAAGATTCATAATATTTAGGAAGATGGTTGAAAAGGATATAGGTAGAAGGATCAAATGCTTATGGTTAGATAGAGGAGGAGAATTTACATCAAGTGAATTTTTTGAATACTATGAGGCACATGAAATTAAAAGACAATACTCTTCGCCAAGAACTCCATAAAAGAATGGAGTTGTAGAAAGAAAGAATAGAGTAGTGTGGGACATGGCAAAAACAATGTTAAATGAGGCCAAGTTAGTAGACATTTTTTGGAGGGAGGAACTTCATACTGTAATTTATATTTTGAACAAAGTTCAAATAAGAGCACATAGTGACAGTACACCCTATGAAATATGGTAAGCTAGACCATCATTTGTTAAATATTTTAAGGTATTTTGTAGAAAGTGTTATATCAAAAAGGAAGATGAAAACATGGGAAGTTTTTAATCAAGGAGTGATGAAGGAATATTTCTAGGATATTCCACCCAAAGTAAAGCCTACAAATACTATAACAAAAGGATGAATAAGATGGTAGAAAGCATAAATGTGAAGATTGATGAGAGTATAAAGTATATCAAATCAAATAGACAAGAAACTAAAGATGATTCATACTTTGAAGATAATGTTGCTAATAATGAAAAATAATCTAAAGAAGACATATTCAAGGCACATGCAAAGTGTGTAAAGAAATATCATCCAACAAATCAAATAATTGGGGACAAAAATTAAGGTGTTCAGACTAGGAGAGGGCTTGCAAAGAATAAAGAACAAGTAAAATTTTCTCTCTTGTCTTAGATTGAACCAAATATCATTTATGTGGCTAGCAAGAATGAGTGTTGGATAAAATCCATGGATGAAGAGCTAAATTACATTGAGAAAAACAAGACTTGAGAATTAGTTCCTAAACCCCCAAATAAGAATGCAATTGGCACAAAATGGGTGTTTAGAAACAAGCTCAATAAATATGGAGTGGTTTTAAGGAATAAATCAAGGTTGGTGTGTAGGGGGTATGCACAAGCTGAAGGCATTGATTTTGAAGAAACATTTGCACTAGTGACAAGATTAGAAGCAATTAGAATGTTTCTTGCATTTTTAGTATATAAGGGATTTAAAGTGGACATCAACTAGATGTTAAATATGCATTTTTGAATGGAAACCTAGAAGAGGAAGTCTAATTAGAACAACCAAATGGTTTTTAGC
This sequence comes from Sequoia sempervirens, assembly GCA_007258455.2. Lineage (NCBI taxonomy): Eukaryota > Viridiplantae > Streptophyta > Pinopsida > Cupressales > Cupressaceae > Sequoia > Sequoia sempervirens. The sequence continues at coordinate 5,471,981 of VDFB02000363.1, read as the reverse complement.
TATCAGAGGATGAGGACTATGTCTCCAGATTAAGAAAAGTGTTGTATGGTCTAAAGAAAGCACCAAGAGCTTGGTATTCAAGATTAGAGTAGTACCTACAAAAACAAGGTTTTAGGAAAGGATGTGTAGATAGCAATCAGTATTTCAAATCTGAAGGTGAGCACTTGATTTTTGTTGTTGTATATATAGATGACATCATATTTGGTGGTAGCAATGATAGAATGTGTAAAATATTTTCTACAAATATGCAAGATGAATTTGAGATGTCACTATTGGGAGAATTGTTATTTTTCCTTGGTTTGCAAACAATGCAACCTGAACATGGGATATTTATATCTCAAACTAGATATGGTACAAAAATCCTTTAAAAAATTGGCATAGAAGATAGTAAACTAGTCAGTACCCCTATGATAATAGGTTGCAAGTTGAGAAAATTTGATGTGTCACCAGATACAAATCAATCAATGTACAAGTCAATTATTGGAAGCTTACTATACTTAATTGCATCAAGGACAAACATAATGCAAGCAGTATGTATGGTAGCAAGGTTTCAAGTTGCCCCAAAGGAGTCACATGTTAATGTAGTTAAAAGAACTTTTAGATACATCAAAAGTACTATTGACAGTGGGTTGTGGTATCCAAGGAGAAAAGACTTCACGTTGACAGCATACATAACTGTTGATTGGGCTGGATGTGCGGATGATAGAAAAAGCACAAGTAGAGGAGCATTCTTCTTAGGAGACAAGCTGGTATCCTGGATGAGCAAGAAGCAAGAATCAGCTACTCTTTCCACAATAGAAGAAGAGTATGTAGCAATAGAATCATGTTGTACTCAAGTCTTATGGATGAAGTAGACACTTATGGAAATTAAGGTAGAGTACAATGAACCTATCTCTATTCATTATGATAACTCAAGTGCAATAAACATCTCAAAGAATCCACTGACACACTCTAGAACAAAGAACATATCCATAAAGTATCACTTCATTATAGAGAAGGCTGTAGAAAAAGAGGTGAGTATAGAATACGTTCCCACCAAAGAAGAAGTGGCTGAAATTTTCACCAAGCCTCTTCCAAGGATCAATTTGAATATCTGAGACATAAATTTGGAGTAATTTCTCCCAAATCATATCACTAAATATTAATGATAGGGCATGAGTCCAAGGGGAGCTCCATTGGTTCTTCATTCTTCCCTAGAAAAGTAAAGACCTACAAATTAAGTCAAGCCAAACTTATTTTCCAAATTTCAAACAACTTGATGGTTGTTGATTCAAAGATCCCCACTTTCTCTTTGAATTGCTTTTTAAAGGGGGAGTATATTTTTAGGGGGAGTGTGCCCTTTTCCATTGATGTCAAAGGGGGAGAATGGTATCAAATGTAAGAAACTTATGCTTAGGCAATTAAGCAAGGGGGGGATTATACAACAAAATGATATCGGCATAAGGCTTCTCAACAACTGGTAAAAAAGAATGCATTAGAGTCAAATAATATAGTTGAGTGAGCATTTGGTTTTTCCATCAATGACCAAAGGGGAGATTATTGACATATTATTGTCATTGATGTCAAAAGAGGATGTATGTGTGATATCCTATTTGGGAGACTAGTGATGTTTGGGTGATGGGATGAATTATAATTAGAGGAAAAATGTGGATATATGAATATCACCTTTTTCCAACTAACATTCAAGGATGTCCTAGGAGTCCTAATTGGATTGACTAACAACCTCACAAGGTGAGTCAATTCTCAATGAGGACCTAGGGGGGGGGGGGGTTTAGCTTTTAGGGTTTCACCACCAAGCAAATGCTTGGAAAAGACAATTTTGGAAAATATAGTGTGATGCAAATGAATGGTAAATGAATTAGAAAGAAAGAATATAATACAAAACTATGAAACTGGAAGTTAGGATGTGTGTACCTAGAAATCCTAGAGATGTTGTGAGGATTCTGAAAAATGCAAAGAAGTTGTCTAGAAATGCTAGGGAGGAAAAAGACTCCCAAGATGGTGTATTATTCCCGCTACTATTTTTTGGGGTAGATGTGGAGTCTTCGGATGTCAGAACCAGATCTAAAGGAATCTATGGAAAATATGCTTGGGAGGACTAAGATGTACAAGGTGGCGTATTAGTCCTATTCTGAATTTTTGAAATTTCCAAAAGTGGTCATGAGCTCCAAGGTCTACACTTGCCTCTCCTTAGATCTCAGGTTCAGAAACTTCCGGATTTGGCCTGTAGGTGAGTTTCCATCAAGATGACAACTTTGTATTGCAACTTTGCAACTTTTTACGACTTTGCACTCCAAGTGATGTTCAAGTATTCAACCTAAACCTGCAAACACAAACATGCAAGAGGGGAAAAACTTGTTGATTGTTAGTAAATGGGGGTTTGCATTAGTCAAACCCCTTGTAGGTAACTAAACCAAATGATGAAATGAAGCATGAAATATGAAATACATGAATGATATCACCTTGTATGATGTCTTGTGAAGAAAACCTGCAATGTACCATGTGGTGGCCATGAAGAATGTAGGTCTTGGATCCTTGGATATGATGTGAACAATGGTTGCAAATAGATCTTCAATACTACATCCATAATCTTGGTTCAACAACATGAATGGATGCACTAAACCCTTGACATGATGCTTGAATCTTGATAATGGCCTCAAATACTTGATGAATTTCTCTTGAATGCATAAACTTATCTTAGGAATGAATAATTGGATGCTTGTTATTAAATATGCATGGAGGAACCTTGTATTTATACTTATCCATGCTTAATATCCCAAAATTACATAACACTAAGCCGACATATGAATTCATTAAATAAAGGAGGCTAAATCCCACCAGAATTTGAAATTAAATCCCAAAAAATAAGCCAAGAAGGAGTAAGACGCCCTAGGTGGTGTCTTAATCCCAAGGTTCAAATCTCGGGGCATAGACTCCCAAAAGGGACCTTTTCAGGTACATTCAAAATTAGGGTCCCAAGACCCATGGAGGACAATGATGCCCTAGGTGGCATTTTAGTTGCAGTCCAAAAATCAAGGACACATAGACAAAATCATTAAATGATCATTTATCTTTTGATGTTTGTCAGGATTAGCCATAAAAATATATAGTTTATTAGGCTTGTGGATGCAAAATAGGACCAATTAATCCATAAAGAAGCATAAATAAAGCAAGGCGGGACCAAACAAGTGTGAAAATGCAAGGGTATGAATTTTACTATATTACAAATTCAAATATATTTAGTCATGGCATTGAAACAAAATTTTATATTCTATTGATGACTGTTTATCGATGGTTGCAGGTTGCTTATGTGACAACTTAAGCTATTGAGTTCGTTGGGGGCAACCAACCCACTTTCCTTGGACCTACCGGCTTGACAAATATTCGATGATCTTAATGCTTCCCTAGTAATGAGGTGAATATTTATCCCTGGTATGATCTATGGTGGTGATTGAGGATTGAATATTTAAAGGTTTTTCCGGGAGCACAGTGCGAATATTATAGCTTCTCATCTAGATTCCTTGAAATTGTGTAGCAGTGTACATTTTTGGACCAGATTGACAAATAGGTGTCAAGGTTGATTGGTGACATGAAGACAGGTGGCAGTGTTCGATTGATTGATATAGAAATTCACATCTATGTTGTGAATTGCATGATATGTTAAGGTGACAAATGGCGATAATCCTCCAGTTCACCAAAGATTTAGTGGGACCACGTCTAACCTCGCAAAACTATAGATTTGTGATACATGTCTTTCGGGACTCACTCTCAGCAAGGTGCATATGGTAAAAATTGACAATGGTCTTCAAAAAAATCATTACACGATGGTCATGTTTTAAAAGGTTGAATGGTGAATGTTGATCGATGGATCATAGCATGAAAAGCACTGATCAACGACTCAGGTTCAAACTAAGAATCATTAACGGCTACGGTAATATGATCTAGGGTTTCGACTGCAAACTGACTCAGGGAGTGAATGTGATTGGCCCAACCTCTCCAGCTACTAGTATTAATGATGATTAGATGATCAGATTGGAGATGTAGACATATAGGTAGCGGAAAATCTGATTAAGATTCGTTATAGAGAATATGAATTAAATGCTATTGAAAATATCACCTATTCTATGTGCCAGAAATTAAAAAATATCTAATTTTTGATAAGTGGATATGTGGCTCAATGTTCTGATAGCTTGCAAAAGAAGATAAATATCAAATCCTAGAAAGAGGTTAGGTATGTTGTGCAAGTCTCTAGGTCGATACTGAAAGACAGTGATGGTTAAATGGAAGAAGAAAAAGGAAATGATTGGGAGAGTAAATAATGTTGCAAGAAGAAGTGAAGGTATGTTGCATCTGAGCAACAAGTGTCTTTTGAGATGGATAGAAAAAGTTTCGTAAAAAGAAGCATGAATGACAACAATGTCTTTGCTTAGCTCCTGAAGGCAAACAAAGAATGCACTCCTACAAAAAGTGCAACAAGGCTATATTGTTGTGTATCTTGAAGTCTTTTGAGACAAACAGAGAATGCACTAAAAGAAAAACAAAAGAGTGCAGCAGTAGGGTGGAAGAGTTGAACACAGAAAAAGAACAGTAAATCTTAATCTAGGTTCACCCACAAGAGAAAAATAGAAGAGGTACGAAGTGTAACAGAAGGTACAAAGGTCAAAATCAAGTGTTGAGTAGTTGCAAATTAAGTTGCAATATTGAATTATGTTCTATCAAACAATCTGTAACTATCATTATTGTAAATTTGATTGGTGGGTGCCATCAGATATTTGGGTAGGTACTTAGAGTGGGGAGTGGGTGCTTCCTTGGAGTAGGTGCTCCAAAAATAAGGGATTGTAGTCTCCTTAGGGTTGGTTCCCTTAAACATTGTAACAAAACTTTTGATTGTGATGTTGGATTAGGAAAGTAGCTCCTAGCAACACTTCTCACCATGGTTTTTACCATCCTAGGTTTTCCATGTATATCTGTTATTATGTGATGTTTGTGTGTGTGCATGTTCATGTATTTGCATGTTAAGTTCTAACCAGCACAAAATGTTTTAAGGGTTAAAATTTTAAGTCATCTACTGATTCAACCACCCCCAACCGCCCCTTCCCCCCTCCCCCTCTCCCCCCGCCCCTCCGCCTCCCAGCTCCCCTGTCAATAGATCATTGTGTTCCAACAAAAAGGTGGGGGTTGACCCCCACCTAAGCCCCTGGTAGGGGGACTATTAGAAGAAAACCCCACATGCACAAACAAAAAAAATAAGGCAGGAAAGATGATAGAAAAACATGTGAATGAACTGGGCACGAAAAGCAGAGAACACCTTCCGAACAACAGCTCACACACAATAGACTAGCACATGGAGAGAAGCACGTGAAACAACATCTAAAAGAACAGTAAAACACAACATGAACAAGACTAGAAATTCAAAAAACTTCCTCCCACTCCTGCTCGTTACTTGAATTATTAGAATTATTGTTATGTTATGGACATTAATATATTATTGTTACAATATACTACAATTGATATATTGTTATATTAAAATAAATAAAATAAAAAATACAAAATAACATAAATACACTATTTTCACACTATTTTCACATTGATAATGAACTTGTTTAAAATTAAAATTGAAAAAAAGTTTGCAAGTGAACATTGAGAAAAAACCGTAGTTTCCGAATATCAGGAACCCTGCTCGGCCTTAACGAGGACAATCAAGTCACTTGTGAAAAATTCCGGGCAGCGCGAAAAAACGCAGCTGTTGGGCGGCAACGTGTCGACAGCAAAATCATGTCAACAAATCCCTATCCTCAGAAAGCAACAGTTTGTTAACGAAAGTCTTTCACATGCTAGACGACTTGTATGGCACCCTTTCCTACTATTCATTACACAGTGAGAATGGGGTGATTTCCACCTGCAGTTTTTCCCACTGCTGTTGCAATATAGTTTTGTATGTATATGGATGTCTCTTGTTTTTCGTGCCACGGGTCAACTGGAAGAGAAGACGGAATACCTACTCATACTTGAATTGCCTCTTCTTATAAACTGTTCATGTTTAGAATAATGCGTTGAAATGCAAACGAAAGCAACATTTTCATCAACCTGAATATCTTAACTCTTCCTATACCAAATTTTGTTTAGAAAGCAATAAAATTTGTGGCCTCGCAACCTTTACCCAAAAAAAAAAAAAAAACACTATTTAGAAAGAATACGCCAAATGGCACTAAAGAAGAGTATTAAATTCATACAGGCCGGAAACAGCCATGATAAGGAAGGTGGGCATCCAAAGTCAAAAGAGATGATAGGGTAATGGGAGACAACAAATAGTGAGCTCAAGTCTAATGACTAAAGAAATGGCTGACATCATAGAAAAAACAAGAAGTTGGAGCCTCAAAGAGTGAAATTTGTTGTCAAAGTTGATTTTGGAGGTTTATGCATGGACTGTTGTATATTGTTGCTAAGAATTAGAACCTTCCCGTAATGGCTAAGAGAAATCTGTTGTCGTTTCTTTCATTGAAGGTGCTCGTCAATTTTTGTATATCATGGATGAGATCTCTGTTTTAAACCATATAATGACTTTGCTAATCTAAGAGTATTTATGTTTTTTTTCCATTTTGTAGAGATTTTTGGGCAATTTATGTTTTTTTTCTTAATATTTTATGTTTTTTCTTTTAATATTTTGAGTTATTTTAAGTGCATTTTATTTTAAATATTCTAACTTATTCAAATCATTTTCTTCATTTATTTGATATATATGTGATATGTGTGTGTAAATGTGAGAATTATATTTTATTTGTATAGATTCGCAATTTTTGATTAATGAGAAGTCTATCAATTTATTTATTTTTTAATTGAGTTATGCTTATTTTATATTTCATATTTTATTTCATCATATTATTGTTAAGAGAAAAGTTTTAGTAGTTACAATAAATTATGTCTAATATTGAATGCTCACTATTTTAAATTACATTAAATTATTTGATAATATTTTCTTGATGATTATTTAAATCTTTTTTTTTCATATTATTTTATGAATTCTTAATTTGATCATTATTATCAACAAATGTATTTAGACAATTATTAACGAACACAGCGTTTGTTATTATAGCTTATGTGTTATAGGATCAAATAGTTTCTAGAAGGTAACCTTACAAACATACCCAAGCACAATGCACTTTACATTTCTTTCATTAATATTTTGACTCTTTTGATTGCAAGTGCTTTTAAATTTAACTCTATGTGGTTTTTTACATAAAATGAGGATATAAGTTATTTTTTAAATGTTGAGCAATGATTAACAATAAGATTAATACGTACCACAATTCTTCAAAAATAATATTGTTTAATTCAATTTAGTCCTTAGCTGACTAAATAGATAGCTTTGTATAGTACAATAGTCCAATAACATTTTTTCATGTTTATATATTTTGATATTATCTCATGAATGCCTTAATTATATCTATCTTAATCCATCTCATTATAGACAAAAAGAAATAGACTTTTGTTAGCATGTGTTGATAAGAGAAAAATTTACAAAAATCTTTGATCTTCCTCCCAATCTACACAGGTTTTTAACGGGTTTTATTACTTTTATCTAGTGTACACTACTAACTTCACATATGTGGCATCTAGTTTAGGTGAGTGAGTGGACTAATATTTTTACCTTTAAGTTTTAAAGAAGATTAATAGTTAACATTGATTATCCCTTATGATCTTTTACCTCCAAGAGCTTTAAATATTTCCTCTAGGACATATGTCCTCTTGGCCTTTGTTTCAGTTTACTATGTTTCTTTTCCATCTTTTTTTACATGATGTGGCTATGTTAGAATCTAGGAAAATGAATCTTCACCATTTTAAATTTTGAAATCATCCTTTTGAATGTCATCACCATCATCTTTCCTAAAAATATCTTTTGAATGTATCTTATGCTATTATCCTCCATATATTTATTGATTACCTTTTTATTTCATGTTTCCAATATAACAATAGTCTTTTGTGTCTTGGGGATCAACAAAAGTATGAAAAGTTATTATTAATTATATGTTTTTAAATTTATTAAATTATTGTTCGAGTTAGTAATTTTTTTTCCTTAAATGGTAGATGGTGTTCTATTTTTTTTTTTAAATGTATATCTTTCTTCTTCATCATCTTATCATCACTGGTGTGACACCCTTCTTTTTACTCAATCATTCGACTGATCTATTTATATAACAAAAGGAGATAGTAGACATTTTAAATTGGGAGAGAACACAACATATGATAACCATAATATAAGCATTGTCAATTTCTAATTTTCTTCTTTATGGGCATTAGTTCTATTAGAAAATATTTTACTTTTGCATCATCTTTACCATGTGTCAATTATCCATTGAATGTAATATACACATCTATACAAGAACATCAAAGGCCTTAAAAACCATGTGTGAACAAAAAAAATGTTGTCATTTTCATCACTATTTTTACGTATTTCCTTATGTTTTTCTTAATTTGAATTATTAAAATTAAATATAATTACTATAGTTTCAAAATAGTAATTCCAATAGTATTCAACAATCATTGAGTTTTGAAATATGATATATGCAATTGATTATACTCATTATTTGAACATAATAAGTACTAATAGTGTTTTTGAAAAGGAAAAAATAGGTTTTACAGGGACCTGAAACCGCAGAGTTTAAACAACAAAAGATAACAAAATAAGTCCAAATGAACAAACAATTGTCCCACAAAGGAAATGACAGCAAAAAAGACAGCAAGGTCCAAAAAAGGACCACCCAAAAAAACCAAAAACAACAGCGACCGCACTACTCCAAGGTGTTCAGCAACTCCTCAGCCCCCATTTCAACATCCTTCATATCCTGTAACCCCTGCTTGAGGATTTGAGCCGTATGTGACGAAGTCGGGGTCTTCCTCTTAGTGTTGGCCTGGGTACGAGTTGAAATCCCTTCATTAACAGATCTGCAACCACCTCTGTCCACGTCCAAATCCACAACCAGCGAACCCTTTTGATTTTTTTCGAGCTTTTCCACCATAGCATTGATGATGATGGTGTTATGCTTGGCAATTTTGTGATTGTTCACCACCGTGGCCCTAATATTTTGGCCAATCTTGGATATATTGCACTTGATACTGGTCAATCTTTCCTCCTACGAAAGTTGTCTTTTCCTTGGGAAGGGGGTTTCCTGTCCTTCAGTCTCTTTACAACTCTAGCTCATCTTCTGCTCCAAATCCATGACCCTGTTGCTTAGGTCCATATTATGGCCTTTCAAATCATAGATTTCCTTCTGGGTCCACTTGAAAACAGTGAAAAGACCATCTGTACTTTTCTCTGCCACACCCACAATATCCTCAAGATTGAGCTTATTCAAGGCCGAATTAATTTCATCCTGATTAGGGGAATCATAAGGGGCATTCCCAAATCTACCAGATGCAGGGGAACTAGGAACCGACTCCTTATTAACCATAGGTTTATCAGAAAGAATTTCCATGGAATTCCTAGAATACGAGACAAGTTTAGTAACAGAGGTACCTTTAAGACCAGAGACCAAACCCGGAGTAGGATAGCCAGGAGGCAGCTGGGGATTAAGATAGGGCGGCGAAGCAAAACCTGGGCTAGGGCACTCAAACAGAGGCTGCAACTTAGGACAAGACGGCGGAGCAGAATCCCTAAGGGCTTTCTGACAAGACCAGGACTGGGGAGTATAGGTATTAGGACCATCAGGGGTACAAGCAGGGGGGGCCCGGGGGTCGGTCTCCCTACTACTTTCAGTTTCCTCATCATCCAAATCTCCGAGATCAATAGTTTTAGGCAAAGTAGGTAAATTTTAATAATGCTCAAATATGAGCTTGACAAGACCAGGGTGAATAATAGCATTCTTCCTAGAGATAAGTACTAATAATGTTGAATATGTACATATAATTTAGTTTGTATGTGTTGATTCATGGTAATTTATATTATCATTTTAATTTATACCAATTCCTTCATTGGATTGTACTGAAAATGTTTAAATTGGCAACATTTAATATGGTTAAATATTTAATTATTTATGAGAAGGTTCACATAAGAATTTGCGTTGATTTCTTAGACATATATCTCAGTGCACATCCAAATACGATGAATTTACACATTTCAAAATGATTCACTCTATTCCAAGGTTAGATCAAAGCAAAAATCATTTATTATTGGGGTATTAATGATTTCCACTCTACCGTATGTGATGTAAATATTTCTCACTTGGCCCATCTTTCTAGTTATATTACATTTTATGGAAGTTTATCAATTAAATTTCAGTCACTAAGCTAGAGACAATGACAAATAAAGTAGTATTATTTCAATAGATCTCATACAATTAATTTTTTATCTAAAGATTGGCTATTAAATTGTATTCAACCTCTTGAAGCTATGAGATTATTATATTTTCCATTTGACAACTCAATTTATTGATGATATTATATTTTCATAAACCATAATTTTGATCATTAGGGTAAGTGCAAGAAGTTGAGTCCACTTCTAGTTGAAGTGTCATTTTTTAGCTTTAAAATAGATAGTCATTCATTTTTTCGAATAGGTACCCATTTTAAAGTGGGTACTCATTCTAAAAGGTTTCAAAATCACAATCCATGTTTCTCATTTGGATTTAGGATTAGAAAATTCATGGTAACCCAACCCTTAGCCTTAGACCTACAAGTACAAGGTCATGACAATATCGAGAGAAAAAATTGGCTATGTCAATATGGTTGATGGGGTTTTTTTTAGAATTATTTTATGAAATTAAAACCCATTTTAGATGAGATTTTTTAGATTCTAAATATGTATTTTTTTCAAATTGGATTATTTTTTCTATTTTTCAATTAATTTATGATGAAACGGGTCCATAAACTTGAATTATGATGGTGTTTTAGTATTTTAATATTTTTTTATTAAAATAATTTTTTGAATTTTTTTTTCTTATGAAAGCGTACTTCAGAAAATTATTTTCAATTTGAAAAAAATAAATTAAAAAATGATAAGTTTAGGTCATCTTATGCATGATGTACACGACGATTTTTCAAAACACCAAATATGGCCAATACAAATTTAACCAAAAAATATATACTCAATAAAAAATTATAAAAAAATATGGATAGCTAAGTGAGTTAAAAATATTTTCTCAAAAAGGATTTATAAAAATATGATCATTTAGGTCAAAATATGGATGATGTATACATGCATGGTATAGTGAAAAAAAAGTGACTTTTAAATAGTGGCTTTTAGAAACACCAATCGAAAATCAATTTGTATCATTTGGGTATTAAAATAAATTACACATTTGGAAACTAGACTCCGAGTACTACATTTTATGATTAATAATTTTTTTAAAGATTCCATCTCTAAGTGCTTCAAATTTTAAGTTCAAATGTGACAAATTCTAAAAATTAGGGTAAACACTTCCACTTTTTGGCCAAAAAGTGGACTCAACTTATCAACACCCATTATAGTTTCTAGATTAGATTGTGTGTAAGGTGCAAAACTTACACATATTCTAATCCAAAAAACTATAATGATCAATTTAATTTACTAATTGAACTTATTTCTATTTATTGTGCAAAGTTGTTTAGTGTCATTATTAGCTATGCATTTAGATAGTCCTAATCACACACTCCAACCATATTTTCATTATATGGTATTAGAGGTTAGAATTAAGTACTGAAAGAAGAAGGTGAAAAGGATATATCTAGTGTTTCTATGTTGGGTAGAACTTTTTTTAGAGAACCATATATTTTGTGACAAATAATTGATTGTGATGTTTGTATTTGATTGAAGATGTGATTCCTCCACAAAGCATGGGAAGAGGTAACTATGTTCTCCATGTTATAGATTGAATTTGAAAGAGGGGCTATGACCCTAGAGCTAATGAAAGTTATGAATAAAATGACCCAGGTAATAGACAACTTACTAAATAAATTTTGATGAAAAAATATAATATAGATAAAACTATGGTCAAGGTTAAATTTTAAATATTAGTAAGAGAATAATAATTTATTTTCCTAACTACTAGTAACTAAAAATTGAAGAGTTAATTTATTAATAGATTAATCTAGAAGAATATTTTGAGTACTAGAAAATTTGTAATCTTGTGAGAGTAAGTTTACAAAAATAATGCTAAAGAGCCATACTACTATATGGTAGAAATATTTTAAAATGAAAATGAATATTGAAATGTGGAATAGAATAGCCTATAACTTGAAGGATAAATTCATCATGTAGAAAATTAATTGGAATTACTAGAAAGTGATAATTCATGTGATTGAAAGAAATGATAGTGAGAGAATTCACTGAAGATTTTTATAAGTTGACAATAAGGATCAAACATGGGAGGTTATCTATGAGTAAGTAGACATGTATATCAATGGTATATCCCTCACAGATAATTCAATTTTCTTATGAGGAATATGAATTTTCCCTCATAAGAAAATGCATATTTTTGAGTACATAGAAATGAATATCCCTCATAAGAAAATATATATCTAGCATATATAAGGAAATGAAATTGTAGTATCAAAAAATATATTGCTTTACATTTTCAAGCTAGGTTTAGGTCCCTTAATTAATTTTACTTAATTAAAACTCTAATTGCCCAATTCTTTCATTTACAAGCCTAATTAATTGTTGTAGTCTAGAAAAATTTATCCCTTTACATTTTCACACTTGTCTAGGCCACCCCTGCTAAAATTGGGTTTCTTTATGCCTTATTTGGTCCTATTTTGCATCCATGAGCCTTATTTAATGCATTTCTCTAAGGATAATCTCGACACTTAACTAATGACCAATCATAATTCTTTTTTTTGGGTTGTGTGTTCAATATTTAGTGATATGGGACTCATATACCACCTTGGGTGTAGGGGTCCCACCTAGGTCTCTAGGCTTGATCTTGAATATGGCATAGAACTTAATATTTCTTCAAATTTGTGTCCCAAGCTTAGGCTACTGGGACTCATATGCCCCAACTAGAATATGATTCCTGATTTATCTTGGACCTATTTTTAATCTAATTCTTGGTGGGGTTTTATTCTCCTAGATTTGATGTCGACTTGTAGTGTTGTAATTTCAGGAAACTTGGCATAAACAAGTATAAATACAAGGTTATTTTACATATTTTCTCCTAACAAGCTAGTGAATTCAAGTGATATTATGAGCATTCAAGTAGGAATTCTAGAAATTCAAGATCATTCAAGAGCTAATTATCAAACATTTGGAGTAGCATTCAAGATTCAAGCATCATGTCAAAGTCATCATGCATCATGTGTGTTTTTGAGCTAGCATTTGTGATGTAGGTTTTCATGATTCAAGCAAGCATTCAAAGACATTATCTCATATCAACAATCAAGAATCAAGATCCACATCCATTGGAGCCATTTCACACTAGTTTATTACAAGGGTTTGGTGATTTGTAACATTGCATATTTTTCATTCATTATTCCTTCATTCTATTTCATTTCATTTCAAGGTTTGATTACCAAAATGGGGTTTGACCAAGGAAAACCCCTATCCACTAACAAGTCAACATTTTTCCCTCTACATGTTTCATTGTAGATCTAGGTTTTTTAAGAGTTGAAGATCCTTTAAAGACAAATTGCAAAATTGAATAAAGTTTTCAAAGTTGTCAAGAAGTTTTCATCTTCATGAAAAGTCATGTACAGGCCAGAATTCAAACTTTTAGACTCAGAGATCGGATAGGAGAGAAGCTATAGAAGATCACTAGAGGATACTAGAGTATCAAACAAACCCTAATATTGGGACTAAATCGCCACCTTGGGTGTATGAGTCAAAGTATACAACTTTTTAGTCATTTTATGTACATCTTGGTTTGCCAATTGCAAATTCTAGATTCAACCAAAAACCCTAAAATGGGACTAAATTGCCCAGTCTAGTGTATGAGTCCCAAATCACATCAAAAGTCATAATTTTAGGATTGCAGACCTTGTTTCGAGCATCTTTAGTCTTCCAAGTACTTTTTTGTTTAACCTTTGTTTGTTATCCCAATTTCAAGTTCATTTGCTAGTTTACATAGCTAGATTTGTATATTGCATTCATTTCCTTCTTTCTAAGAATTTTCTTAGTGGTGAACCCCCCTTTTACTCACACCTAAGGAGACCTTGTAGCAATCTCTCTTCTTAATTGAATCGTTAGGTTGAGATCTCTAGGGTTTAATTTAATGAACTAAGAGTGCAATAGGAGTGCTTACCCCCCTTTGTGTGTGTTCCATCTCCTAAAAGGTTGAGCACAACCTATTTCCTACATTTAAATTACAATTTCTAAAAGGGTAATTATGATTTAATTAATGCATTTATTATTTTTAACACCAAGAAATGAATAGGTTCTAATTATTTATGTCAGGACCCATTCACCCTTGGGTGAATGGGTCTCCCTTAAGATCACAATTTGAAATTTTAAACATGTTTTTGGTGGCATCGTAAGGTTCTAAATTCAAGTTTTATGTGTTAGCTTGTAATGTTTAATTTTCAGAAAATTAGAAAAATATCTATAAAAGCAAGGTATTTCTATCAATTCAAGTCTAAGGAACATAGTCCAAACATCAAAAGAGCTAGAATTATTGTCAAAGGTGTTCAAGAGCAGATTTCTCAAGCATTTGTTGTAGCATTCAAGATCTCAAGCATCATGTCAAAGTTATCAACCATTATGCATGTTTTTGGATCTAACATTGTGACATAGGTTTCAAGCATTCAAGCCAAATTTCAAGCATCAAAATCAACATCCAATCAAACCATTTCATGCAATATCAATACCTTGGAGAGATATACTAAGTTGAAGTCCTTCAAGGGTTTCAAATCAAGGGTTTAGTGAGTTGCAACATAGCATTTGTTCATTCATCATTCCTTTCATGCTTCATTGTTTCAATTAAAGGTTTAATTACCAAAATTGGGTTTGACCAAGGGAAACCCCCATTCATAAAAACCAAACAATTTTTCCCTCTTGTGTGTTTTGTAAATATTAGGTCTAAGAAGGATTGAAGATCTATTAAAGAGAAAATTTGGAAAAGCTCTCAAAGTTGGATCAAAGTTGTAATCAAGCCACGAAAAACTCACTTTCCAAATTTATTTATAACTTTTTGATTATGAAATTTAGAGAATTTGGGAGTGTAGAAATGACTAGAGGGCCCAAAAATTAATTTTAGAAATCCCTACAAAGACCCATTCGCCCTTGGGTGAATGAGTCCTAGAGGGCACTCAACAACATGTTTATGATAGGTGCAAAAATACTTAGCCTTCTCAAATCTACCTAGAAATTATATGTTCCATTAGATTAAGGTTTAATCTTTTGATTTCATGTTTTACTTTTCAATTTTGGGTTTATTTACGGGTATGTGTAGAAAAATCAGAGTTAGATAACTTGACGTAAAAATTTGAATAAGTTATCTATATTATTTTAAAAATATGTAAGAATAGAATTTGTAGCAAATTGAATATAGTTTCTAAACTACTAAGTTTATTTATTTATTTTAAATCTATTTGGTGAAAATTTGAACTTTCAATGCAATAGTACTTAAATTTCAGGGAAAAAACAAGAAGTAGGTGTTTGTCTATCTAACCACCCTAACCACAATAAAATGATAATATCTTTTTATAATACTTTAGATATAAGTAGGGGACTCATGTCCCTATGTGATGTATATTTTTTTGTAATTTTTTTCTAAGTAAATAATTAATTATGGATTTTTTATTACAACTTTTTAAAAATATAAAAACTTGTATGTTTGACCACCTTAACTTGGTCAAAACTTCATGCAATTCATTGGTTTTTTTTTAATCCTATAGTATGCAAAACATAAAATGTGACACATGTTTTAGATTCAAAAACTGTGATACCATTTGAAAGCTATAGATGTTTATAAATCAACCTATCAATCAAGACTTTAGTCGTAATTCAAATAGAAAATGAATAATAATTATTTATTAAACTCAAAGTAAAGCATAATTTATATTGGTGGAAAGCTAAGAATCTCCTTTAAAATCCCTTTTCATTTCATCAATTTTGGGTAAAAAAATGTCGTCAGCCACATACCCTACACATACCCATCATATCGCCACTTTTTGGCCTATCATGATCCTACACATACCCTTATTGTTTTTAGTCTTTAGATCCCAAAAATTTTATTTCAGCATATCTACCTAGTCCTAGATCATAAGGAAAACATCAAAACCTACTTCAAGGTTGACTCACCTAAGGGCTGAAAGTGAACCTTGGCTCAAGGGATCTCTTTTTCCTAATGAGATAGGGGGAGATTGGTGCATGATACCCCATTTCCCCCTTTCTATTTATAGTAAATTATTAGTGAACCTCCATTTCCATAAAAGGGAAACCAAATCCTCCCATTCCATTTTGGTGTACCCATTTCCCTTCGTTTTATTTTATTAAACCTAGCATTCTTTCCCTATAATTTTTTTGATTTGAAGTCCATTCAAACCCTAAATCTAGGATTTTCATTACTTTGCATTGCATTGCATTAATTTGCATATCATTTAGGGTTGTTAACCTCCATTATTTTTTATTTCATTTACAGTTTTAGGTTTGAATTTTGCATCCTTTAAAATATAAAAAAATTAAAAAAAAATCATGCATATTACATTGATTTTGCATAGTACTTGCATATTAGTGTATTTTCAATCATTCATATTCAAAAATTGAGTCAAAATTGCATTTCAAAAAGTGTCATATTGTTCATCATTTTTTATTCATTGCACTTACATTTACATATCAAATTCTATAAAAATCATTCACTGAAAGTATAGTTTATAACCCGAAACAAGAAACCTGAGATCTGAACTTCAAACTTAAATTCAATTTTTTGTAACCCCTAAGTGAGGACCCATTCTCCCTAGGGTGAAGCTATCCATGTACATGTGTTTTTCAAAATTTTGGGCAGTTTTTTCTTTGTTTGCATTCTTAAAATCTACTATTAAATCTGGGTTTTAGTTCCAGAAATCAAAAAACTCTATCATCTTTTTCCTTAGATATAATTGGTCTAATTAAGTGCATTTTTTGGAAATCAAAGGGTAAAAGCACAAACCTATGCCACACTTTATAAAGGAATCGACCAACAACGAAATTTTTTTTGAACTTTGACCACATAAAAGTGATCTAGTTATATTTTGAATTTCAAAATGGTGTAAACTAATGAAATGTAGAACTTTTGATCTAGTTTATTCCTGTAATTTTTAAAATTTTAAAAAAATTATTTTCATTATGTATTTATCAATTTAAGGACAAATTGTGGAAAGCTAAAAATTTCAGAAAAGAGTGGCTTCACGGGCCGTCAAGAAACAAATTGAAAAAAACTTCATTTCTCCCTCTTTTTTTTTTTTCCAAATAGGTAACTTCAATATTTTGTGCATGGAAAAAAATCACATTTTCGTGTATATTTTTCTCAAGTAATAACTTTTAAAGTCAAACATCGCCGAGAATTTGATAGTTTTCATAGGACCGTGAAACTAATTTCAATTTTTTTAATCATTTTCAAAAACAAAATATACCCTTTTTGAGAAGTAGACTCTCTCCTCTTGTGCCCCATATAGATTTGAAACATTTTAATAGAGACACTATCTTTTTTTTTAATTTCTAATCAGCCTCTTTTTTTTAATTTTTTTTAAAAAGCTACTTGCATTATTTTAAAAATAAAATATATTAAAACTAATCAAAATATTATAAAAATTATATGTTTGGATTCTACACTTTGAGCTCTACAAAAGGGTATTTTTATTTTTTGCAGAAAGATCATTTTGACTAGAGAAATACTCTGTCAAATATGAATGTTTTAGAAAATTCTAAAAAATGATGAGTTGGCTACCATGTAGGATGCCAACTCATCATTCTTAATGAACAATTTTTGGCCGAGAGCAAGTTTAGGACAAAACTTCTTGACGAGAAAAACAAGGCCAAAGAAGGGTTTAATTTTGGAATATTACCCGGTCGATAAGACTTCGGGGGTGAACCTATCGATATAAAAAAAAAAAAAATTCTTTTAATTTTTCAAGTTAAGAACATTAAAAAAAACCAAATACTTTGATTATTTGGATAGGGAAAGAGCTATTTTTTATCAAAGAATGTTTATTTTGACATTTTAGAAGGTTTATAATTTTGAAAATTTAGAAGACTTATTTCGACAAAAGAAAACACATTTGGACAATAGGAGAGCTATTTTTGAAGGTATGTATTGATCTTCAACTTATTTAATTGATTATGTCTTTATTTTCATGAAAGCATTTGAAGTTTGTTTTCACTATTTTTTTATTTATTAAAATATTAACATCAAAGAAATATTTGTAAAAAATTTAAAATAAAAGTTACATCTCTATAATATTTAACTATTATCATTTATTTGTTATCATTCACAAGTGTGACATGTACATATTAGATAATTTGATAATTACTTTTATATATACATTTAAAATTAACATACTTATGTTTAGTAAAATTTATATAAAAAACATAAAAAATATCATTATCAAGAAGTTTATTTTTTATTTGAGAATTTGAGAATTATATATATAGTTTTAAGTGTCTCTTATGTAAAATTATATATTTATAAAGAATTATATAGAAAGGAGATTATTTTATTTATATTATTTATTGAACAATTATTTTATTTATTTAAAAAGTGTTTTCAAACATGAATGCATTTGTTGTTTTCATTATTTAAATTCTTAGATTTCATTATTAATGATCACTAATTCTATGTTCTTCCATTCTTGTTCTTACATGTCCTCCTTAAATACCTATGTTTTATTAAATTTACCTTTGTCTTTACTTTTATTTCCAACTTGGACTTATCTTTTATACATCTATATATATTATTAAATTAAATATTTTATGTTTTGTATGTTTATGTTTATTAGAATTTTGTTTAAATATTTTATGTTTATATTTTGCATCTAGTTATGTTGTACTTGCTTTTTAAAATATTTATGCTATATTAATTGTACATGTTTCATTGAAAGCTCATGTGTGTACAAATTTGTATGCAAGCGAATTGAAATTTGAGTGCAATTTGTGATGGAAAATCAAAGGATTAGATCGAGGAAGTATGATTGAACATGAGTAAGACAAAGAAAGAGAAAAGCAGATGAAGGAACATCTATTGAACAACAACCCATGGAAAATATTGATGATCAAGGTGACATACAGGTACAAGAACAAACTAAACCTAGTAATATAAATTTTTTGGACTATGGTATGGAAATCTGATGGAGATGGATGAGGATTCTCTTTTCAATAATATTTCATCTGAAGATATGTTATTTGAAAGCACATTAAAATTACACTCTAAAAAAATATGGGATGAATTTTTTGAAGAAAAATCTCTAATTGGAAGAGCACAGTTAGTTGCAAAGTTATTTAGACGAAAAGAAATGACCCTTGTTTTGGAGTTGTTAGGGGTTGATAATAGGAAAATGTTATTAGATTTAAAACAAACAATTGTTGAAAACTTGCAAAGCATTGGAATATATTGAAAAAAAGAGTCAATCTAGTGATTTAAGTTGCTACACATAGAGCATTGATGGTACGTAATTTCTATTAAGAGAGTATCACATAGAAGACAAGTTGAGAAATTTCTAAGAATTATAGTGTTTTGGGAAGCTGTTCAAGGTATATTGAAAATGAAATAGATGGAAATTTTGAAAACTTGGGTAAATATTTGTAGGGTTCCCTAAAAGATAGTGATGCAGGAGCATCCAGTGGTGTAAGGGCAATCTTGCATCACCCAAAAATAGTTAAATTTCAAGTTTCTCAGTTTTTAGATGTTTTTACATTTTTGGATACCCTTTTCATTATAATGAAATTCCCAATTTACGGTTTTTATTTTCTATTCTTGGGTTGAAAGATATTGCAGTTTTAGTTTCCCAGATTTGCACCTAAAAAATCTTCTGAGTTAGATTTGAGGCACTTAGAGTTCCCAGATTGGCCCCAAAACTTGCTGAAATTGGCATAGAGAATTTCAAGCATGTTATTGACTTTGAGACCTTTCCAGCGGTTCAAGCGGTTCTAAATCCAGTCGAGATCAAAGTTATGGCCCCGGGAAGTTGGCGCACTTTCTAGAAGATACAATTGCAAATGCTCTTTTGAAATTTGAACTTCATGTTGTAAATTTTTGGTGCCAAACCACCTAAACTCAAATTTGAATGTTGTTTTGGCTCCAAACTAAGAGGAGCTCTATTTATGGGCGGGTTTCTAATATTTGGGTAACCTTTTGGGGACAAGCTCGCATATTGTGAAAGGGTTTTTCTATAGCTTTCTATAACTTGCATGTGTTGTAGAACTTGGGGATTTGAATCCTGCATGTAAGAAGCTCCATTTTTCTGAATAATAAAATTATTCTCTTGTTTGTGGGTTATTTTTCTAAGTCTCGGACATGCCTCATCGGATAGAATTTCAGAAGATGTACAAAAATAGGTGGTTGAATATTGGACCACCCACTTTCGTGTTTCTTCCAATAGAAGGGATACTATATAAATAATAGGTGATGATGGTACACAAATTTCTCATCCAAAACATTTTATAGATACAACACAAAGTGAACTTTTTGAAGCATTTAAACAAGAATTTTTAAATGTGAAGATTTGTCAAAGGATGTTTGAAACACTATGACCATCATTTGTACATATAAATAAAGTACGTGAAACTTGTTGTTGTCGAAATCATGTTGAATTTGATATACACCTACAATCATATAGAAAAGTTATGGCAACAATTGATTGAAATTTAGCCATCCTAGAAGCCTAACACAATTTGTGAAGTCTCTTCTATCTGAAAAATTAGAAGATTAGGATGAAGATTCAATGTTTTAGTGTATAAAAAATGTATGTAATGATTGTGGAGATTTGAAGAATCTTTTACATGCTGACAATAATGATTCAATGCAAGTTACTTGGAAGAGATTTGAATATGAGACATACTTAACGAAGTTAGGAGTTGAGGCCAAAAAAATTGTTCTCAAAGAAAGTGGATTGCCTTACAATGAATTCATGAGTAAATTTCGCAATATCATATATCCACATATCCAACATTGTCATGGTGCAAGATGGAAAGCTAAGCAATTTCGTGATTCAAAGAATTTCTTTCCACTAGGTTGTATTCTCTCTATTGTATATTTCTTTGAGAACTATACATTTAGTCCTCAAACTGAGATCCAAAGTCAATATTATCATTCAGAGCAAGTTGCAATTTTTGTGCAAGTTTGCTACAGACATGCAGAGGTAGCAGTCAATGGAAAAAAAAGTAGCAAAGATGATCGAATTACCATCAAAGAGGTTCACTTTTATATCAGTGATGATACAAATCATGATAGAAGCTATGTAGCTCATTGTTTCAAAATGTTTTTTGAAGACCTAAGATGACGTGGCATAAATCAAGAACAACACTAGATATGTTCTGATGGATGTGTTGGTAAGTACATTATTTTTTAAATTTATATATATTTACTTTTAAATTT
>VDFB02000363.1:5350508-5445508 GCA_007258455.2 Sequoia sempervirens | reverse complement strand
GACCAATGGAAACATGATGCGCATGGAAACTTGTAGGATGATATGGAATATCCTCTATATTTTCCACCTCGTGGCTTGTATGTGTACCAGGATATCATCATCTAATAAAGTCTTGTACTAGGTCAAGAGGGATCCCATGGTCCTCACTGATAACCTAATATGCTGCCACTAAATCCAAAACTGAGACTCTACACATATTATGCAGAGTTGTGTGGGTCATCTGCTCAATATCTGAAAGAGTAGGTAGATCAGCACGAATAAATGGATCATACAATGCAGATGTAGCCTCAGTGGGAGGAAGTCTAATCCACAAGCGTAATAAGTATCTACCAACTTGATCAGATGAAATATGATCAATCTGCATTGTAATAGAGGCAATTTTATCAAAAATCTACCTTTGAGTGGAGCCTATTGTTGCCTCCCCTGCTGCTTCCAATTACAAACGTTTTGGTAAAACCAAAAGGTTTGGGCCAACTAATGCCCTCTTGTCCACAGGCAGTGGTAAATTTGCACATCTAAACTGTGGTTTGTCAGAAAAATGGCCTTTGCCTTTTCCAGCATGCTCGGGATAAGATATGTAGTCCACCTCTATATGTAAATGAAATTCTACATATAATTGTTTGACAAAATATTGTGGCAGCTCATCATTGTGAGGCCATCTATGATGCACTTCCAACCATCTAGGGTATATGAATGGTGCAACAAGAGGATCTACACACCTTGTAACCACATATCCTCTAATTTTATTTTTTCCTCTATCAAATTTGAACATGGATAACACATTTTCACCTGAAACTAATTTGGCAACTTCTCTATGTTTCACTGTTCTAGTAACACTCCTAGCAAGAGATAAATAAAACTGTTCAATGTTGATTTCATCATAAGGATTGTATGATTGAATTGTCTCAATCATTATATAAATCTCCTATCTAATAGTGACTAATTTATCTCAATTAGCCAAATTGGGGGATTTGTGAATTGTTTGCTCTAAACATTTTAGAGCATTGTCTAATCTAGCAATACTATCCTGAAATAAATTTGATCTAGTTTGAGCATCTTGCTCAAAATGAGGGGAATGATGAGATCCCTCATCGGCCATGATATATATATGTGTGTGTGTGTGTGTGTGTGTGTGTGTGTGTGTGTGTGTGTGTAAATAGATAGATATCTACATATCATTAAAAAAAAAGATAAATGTGATGTTAAAAACAAATTTAAATTGAGTTTTTTTCAAAACTAAAACAAATATATATTTAAATTAAACAAAACTTTCAAGTTTCAAAACTAAAACGTATACATATGTACATGTATATATATGTACATATGTATGCATATACATGTGTATGTGTGTATGTACATGTGTATGAATACATATTTATATATGTATATACATAAATATGTACATGCATAAATGTATATATTTACATGCACATGTACATATACATACATATATTTATACATACATACTCAAGTACATACATACATACACATGTACATGTACATATACATACATACATGTACATGCACATACAGACATACACATATATGCATGTACATACATACACACATACATGTATGTATATATATGCATACATACATGCATACACACATACACATACATATATAATACATACATACATGCATACACACATACACATGTATACATGTACATGTACATACATACATACACATATATGCATGTACATACATACACACATACATGTATGTATATATATGCATACACACATACACATACATATATAATACATACATACATGCATACACACATACACATGTATACATATATAATACATACATGTACATGTACACACATGTACGCACACATTATGTACATAATGTATACATGTACACACATACACATATATATGTACACACATGTAAATAAAAATATGTATTTATGTACATGTATATATACATACATGTACATGTGTATGAATACATATATGTATATATGCATATACATAAATATGTATGCATAAATGTATATATGTACATACATATATTTATACATTCATACTCAAGTACATACATACATACACATGTATTCATACGCATGTACATGTACATATATGTACATGTATACATACATACATGTACATGTACATACATACATACACATATATGCATGTACATACATACACACATACATGTATGTATATATATGCATACATACATGAATACACACATACACATACATATATAATACATACATACATGAATACACACATACACATGTATGCATATATAATACATGTACATATATGTGCATGTACACACATGTATGCACACATTATGTACATAATGTATACATGTACAGACATACACATATATATGTACAAACATGTACATAAAAATATGTATTTATGTACATATTTATGTACATACATGTACATGTGTATGAATACATATATGCATATATGTATATACATATATATGTATGCATAAATATATATATATGTACATGCATATATTTATACATACATACTCAAGTACATACATATGTACACATGTATTCATACACATGTACATGTACATGTACATACATACATACACATATATGCATGTACATACATACACACATACACATACATATATAATCCATACATACATGCATACACAGATACACATGTATACATATATAATACATGTACATACGCACACATTATGTACATAATGTATACATGTACACACATAGACATATATATGGACACACATGTACATATAAATATGTATACATGTACATGCACACATGGTAAACTAGAAATTTGGGGTTTTCAATTTTGAGAACTTATAATGTTAGGAATAATAATGAGTTGATGATAGTTTAGTCATAATGTTATGGTTCATATAGATCATCATGTTGGTGGATGATAGTTTCCCATATTTCTACTGAAGTTGCATTGGATGCTTTATGTTTCTTTGAAAGTGACTATGATAAAAACACAGTATAAAATGTGTGAAGGATGCTTGAAACACAATAACACTACATGCCATTTGTGGACAGTTTTGTGAGCTTGAATCTTGTATTTTAAGAAGAGAATGGAATTTTAATGCATGTTAATTGTTCTATAGTTTGTGGGAAAACTGTCAACAAAAGTTGAGAAATGGTACCAATTTTTTTTATTTGTTAGGACTGAACTATGGAAATAATTCATTAGCAGCTATCAAGAAATGATTTGAATGCATTCATGTTTTTTAATTCATTAAAATCCTTTCCTAATAGAGGAAAGAGATTTATGAGAAATCTATCATTTTATCCAAAAAAAAAATTCTAGATGATACTTACCCTACACTAATTAACAGTATAACCGGCTAGTTGAGTATCCTTTAGGAGTGCATGACATCAGTTAAACTTGAAATTCTATCATCTAAGGAAATAGTGTGTGACATGAATTTTAATTCCTTGTTGAAGATAGCATAAATTTGTGAATAAGAAAATGTTCTTGGGATGCACTTGTTTTTCATTGTCCTAATGTTTTTCAATAGTGTTGTTTTTTATTGTCAAGTTCTTTATGTTTATGCTCAGATCAGCAAACTAGATGATTTAGAGTTCAAGAACCCATTTTCTCAATCATAAATAACGGTAGGTGATATTTTATCCTTGCACAATTTTTGAATTTTGTACATATTGTGAAGTTTGATGTTCAGTAACACCTTCCTATTCTAACATTTCCAGTTGTTCTGTGTATTTTGAAGCATGTGCTTCATCTTATTTCAATAGAATAGGTTTCTTAGTGAATCCACTTAGTGAATAGATTAAAATAATCATGTCATTTAATATTAGAGGATGGGTAGACCATGCACTTGAATGGAGTGCAGCAACTGAATTCAGGATTAATTGCTTGTTGCAGACATGTTAGGTTGACATGAATTGATCCAAAAGTTGAGAACATGATATGAATTGGGTATACATTTGAGGTAAAAGAAAGGGCACCCACTAACTCATCTTGGGCTATTCAATTGTAATTTGTACAACAAATTTCAATTCTAGCTCGAAGTTATTATACTGTTTACCTGCTATTGTTCTAGGCTTGTTTTGAGTTTTAGGTTTTGTGCAGTAGGTGGCCATGTTTTTGTCTTAGTCAGATAGTCTTGTTGGGCATTGAATGATTTTTATGTTCAATTTGGGTTTTTTGATACAAAAAATAATCATGTCATTTTTTTCAGGTAAAAGAGTATGTTTGAAAAAGAAGAATTTCCCAGAGTAGAAAGACTAGGCTGCACTTGATGCCTAGTAGGCTTGTTTACCCAAAATCAAAATAATAAAGCCCTAAACTTTTTTAATAGTTTTAAATATTACTATGAATCCATTGCCATTTTATGATTGACTTGTGTCTCATTGTGTACAGATTTTTCTCTAATGTAAGATTTATGCAACAACTTTTACTAGCCCTCTCTTTTAGATAAATTATACCCATATGATAACTGCATCATAAAATACATCACTGTGACAAAACAAAACCCCAAATTTTTCCACTGATAAATCATTGATAGACAAAACCCGAAATTTCTAACCCACTACAGAAAATCAAATAATTGATAAACAATGAGTTTTGTTCATTACTAATCACAAAACATAAGCATTTAATTCATGAAAATCAAAAACACCACAAGTTTTCAACAAATTCAGCCAACAAAATGGAACCCTTTGAATTTCATTCAACCAATAAATCAAACTGTAGCTCAAAATACTTCAACAGAACTCCAAAACAAAATACATCCCACAGAGTTGCAAAATCACGTATATGATAGATAGTAAGAACTTGGGTATATATGGGAGTTGTTAATCGTGACCTCAGTCGATGAGCTCTCATCCAAAATGCTTTCGCTTGAGCATGCAAAATGCTCAGGCTATGATTTTTATTTTTTTATTTGGGCAATTTTGGTCAGAACCTTATCGGTCAAGTAACTTTCAGCTGAAAGGTACTCGACTGATAAGGTACAACCACATAGGCACCATGTCACTGCCCCGTGGCTTTGGCCGAAACCCTATCGACTGAATAGTTACCGACCAAAACTATTTCGCTTGGAAATACTTTTTTGGCCAAAGGTGTGATACAATTTTGTGCTTTTACCCCAAAATTTGAATTAAAAAACATCACTTTTAGGTTTTTGCATAGTATAATAAAAAAATTATCTCATTTAAAATCTAAAAAATTGCTATCTCTTTTTACATACTTCCATTGTACTTCATATTCTAGGTTGTTTGATTGTAGTTATCTAGAATCTATTCTTGATTTTGGGTGCACCTAGGTTTGGTGAAATTTGTATGAGCTTCACAACTTGTTGCCCTATTACCAATATTGTAGTGAGACATAGTTCAAGACTCATGTCATCCCGCATTCTGACATTCATTGCGGATCTTGAGTATTCCCTCTTTCACTCATAGTGTTGATACTAGACAACCCACTACGGACCTTAGCTTTGATACCTCATTTCCCATGACCACCCTACCTACAATCAATGTGATCGATGTTGACACAATTTTTTCTAATGTCCCTCTAGAAGAATTAAGACAAATAGATGAAAATTTACTAAAATTGCAAAAATTTGTGAGTTCTGAATACATTGTTGGTATTGCAATTCCTTTCATAGACAACATGAGTAAAATGATTGATAATGAACAAGGAATAGAACTTACGCATAACCTATCTCATATCATTAACAACCATGTCCCTACAATGGCTCTAGACTTGTGCTCAAACTTTAGGGTACACTCAAAGTCAAGGTGGAAATCTAATTCCTCCTTCCACAACTATGACCTCTATTCTGACATACACTAATGTAACTATTACAATAGCTAAACAACCCACTAGCAATATTAATACCACATTAGGTATTTCCACTATGAATCCATTTAGCTTTGTGCATTCAAATCTCATATCTCCTACTCCATCCCCCCTCACAAACTTACAATACGCTTGTTGAGCCCTGAATATATACACACCCCCACCTTATTCACCTCCATATCACAACACAAACAATGATCTCATCCTTAACCAACTATTACAAAATGTTTCATCCCTCTAACAAGAAATTGATACATTAAATAAAAGTCAAAATGGCCAACCTTTACAATATGTCAAAAGAAACCATTTATCCTTGGATATATTGAGAGCACAAATGACACAAGGCATAGAGATTCCTAGACTTGAGAAATATGGTGGAAAAGAAGATTTTAGCAACCATGTCTTGTACACAATCTTATGTAGTGACTACATTTTTTAGGATAAACTCTTGGCTAAACTTTTCCCTAGATCCTTGAAAGACACTACCTCTTAATGGTTCTTTTCTTTACTGAATAACTTAATTAGTTCATTCAACAAACTTTTTGATTCCTTTCTTAACCATTTCCAAGTGCACATGGGTCTGAAGATGACCTTAGCTGATTTAATGCATTATAAAAAAACAAAGATGAAGAAGTCACTGATTTCATAGCATGATACCAATTTCTTTACTAACAAATAAACATTACTTGATTCTTGATGCATTACTTGATTCTTGATGCATTACTTGATTCTTGATGCTAACCTTCAAAGAATGTTTATATCCAATTTACATACCAATATTCAAGCTAAACTTGAGATGTTGAAGTTCCCCTCCTTTGCACACTTGTGCACAGTCCTTCATGACTTTCAGAATTTAGTTAGTTATCATGAAGCAAAAATTTCTTCTAACAATTCTGAAAAGTCCAAATTTGTGGCCCACAATAATTTCCAACCTTTCAAGAAACAAAATGAATGCTTTTTACAAGTAAACAAACCTCAATAAAATCAACATGTTAACACTCAAGTGACTACTATAAAAATAAAAAATTCATATCCATTTAGGGAGAGGAGTGGAAAATTTATCCCTTTACCTAATACCCTTCACTCCATTATATTGCAACTTTTGAGTAAGAACTTAGTTACCTTACCTCCTATTAGAGTCATTGATACAACTAAGCCCTACCTCCAAACTTTAACTTGAATTCCTTTTTCCATTATCATTGACAAAATTTCCACACAATAAAGAACAATGTAAGCATCATAAACATATTGTGTGCAAGACCTCATTGATTCTAATCACATTCAAATTTATCAAGGAAATAAGCATGTTGCCCCACCCAACCAAAATTTGCAAATATTTACAAAACCCATGCCAAATCATAATATATCTTTGTAGAATCTAATCATGCCAAGAATGATGTGATGAATGTTGACAACCTTGAAGATACAAATAATTATGATATAAATGAAATTCATGGAGACATAGAATGTATGGTCAACTTTATTGACGTGTAACCTCATAAGTGCCAAACCAAGTTTCCCCCTGGCATTGCTTTCTCACAAAATTACATAATTAGAAGTGCACTTGACGGTCCTCTTTACATCACTAGAAGAATCAATGAGAAACCTACTAATAGGATATTAATTGATCTCATGTGTGTAGAGAATGTGACCACCAAGGAATTCTTATTTATGCATGAACTTTATCAAGATTCTTATGAAAAATTGAAAGAATGGATCAAAATTCATAATGTTTTTGCTTTCCCTATGATAGGTTCAATCACTCTTCCTCTACAAGTTGGACCCAAAAATTGCATGTCCCATTCTCCATCATGCAAAATTTTCAAACCAATTTCATGTGAAGCTTGGTTACCAATGGTTACGATCCATGGATGTCATCTTATCGATAGTCCGTAAATGTTTAAAATTTCTATTTTACAATTATATATTTACTATGCACCATAGTGGCTTTAATCTTGTGTCTTCCCATGGGAATTTCTCATTTAATTTATTCTAGCCCAAACTAGTGGAGCCTATTAAACCATGTTAGGACTTCATTTTCAAATCTTATTAAAAGTTTACGGTAAAGTGCAAAGAAAAATTATCCCTTACTAACATGCCTCAACCTATTATTGAGCCTCCTATCATTGATGAAACCATGACTGAACCAACAACTCTTCCAAGTAACCAAGACCAACCCATGATAAATCCTTTCTATATTCCTATGTAAATAACCAAGAAATAACCAAATAAGTCTTATTGCCCCTTCTAAGACAAAACAAGTTTATAAAGTTAAAGAGAAAGAGCTTGAATAACCTTCCATGGTTCCTTCTATTCCTACCTTACGGGAAGAAAAGAAACTTATGGTTCATAAACCCGCTCCTACACAATCACAACTTGAAAATTGTGCAAAGAGAAACAAAAGTGATAGAGTGTAGGTGTAGATGTCATGCTATTGCTTGTAGAATAAAAGAAGAAGGTAAAATAGAAAATCATGATCAAACAAAAATTAAAGAAAAACATAAAGATCCTCCACCTTCCCCACAACAACAAAAATAGGATACTTCTATGGACATTGTCATTAGGCCTCCAATTCTTATTAACTTCGATGATGATGATGAGATTTCTAAGGTTGACGAGGAAGTGCATAATGAGATCTAAATTTATTATTTTCCTCTTCCATGAGCTTAGATGATAACAACTATGATGATCCTCCCATAAAGAGTGACTCACCATGTGTTGAACCTGGTGATGCTCCTAGTACAACACTCGTCATTGTCCCTTTGGCATGTATCAAGGCCACCAAGAATAACACAACTTGCTTGCCAGTCGAGCCATTTTCTAGCCTTGTGACTAGTTTTGTGGCACCTTATCAAAGTTATCAAGAGGTATAACTTTGGTATGGTTAGTACAATGGGAGCATAGACTTGGCATAAATTCCCATTAGCCACTTTTTGGGTTTCACTTAGTGGATAGCAGATTTTTCAGTAGCCCATGTGAGTTGATTTGGTTTGCATAGTGGACATTGGGTTTGCACTTGTAAATATTTTTGGACAAACAGCTAAGGCTTGATCCATACCATTTGGAAAAATAGTCGAGGCTTGATCCACCCCTTTTCTCTTCTCTAATTTTGGTATTGTATTCTTTTGTATCTTGTGACATATTTAACAAAGGCATGTGTCTCTTTGTGCCTTTATTTTTTTGTTGTGAGATCTTAGATCTTGGGGCCTTGATCATCCTCCTTGACCTTTGTTGTCTCATCTTTCCAATAGTTATACAATTAGACCTCTCTTGACACTGGTTTGACTAATTTAGTGTGACTTTGAGCATGGGGCTCATCCTCTCCCTAAAGTAGGGGCTAAATGTAGTGTCAAAAAATGTACTCCTTTACATTTTCACTCTATGTTTTGGACACTTAATTAATTATAATTAATTAAGCCTCTAATTGCCTAAATTTTGCATTTAAAAGCCTAATTAATTATAATTTTTGAAAGTGGAATTAAGATTTAATTAATGCATTTATTATTTTTAACACCAAGAAATGAATAGGTCTTGATTATTTAGGTTAGAACCCATTCACTCTTGGGAAAATGGGTCCCCCTTAAGATAAAAATTTAAATTTTGAACATTTTTTGGTGGCATCTTAAGGTCTTAAAGTCAAGTTTTAAGTGTCAACATGTAATGTCTAATTTTTGAGAAATTAGAAAATTATCTATAAAAGCAAGGTCTATTTATCAATTCAAGTCTAAGCAATATAATCCAAACCTCACAAGAGCTAAAATTATTGTCAAAGGTGTTCAAGAGCAGATTTATCAAGCATTTTTTGTAGCATTCAAGATCTCAAGCATCATGTCAAAGTTATCAAGAATCATGCATGTTTTTGGAGCTAACATTGTGATGTAGATTTCAATCATTCAATCCAAATTTGAAGCAACATGATCAAGACCTTGGAGAGATGTACTAAGTTGTAATCATTCAAGGGTTTCAAATCAATGGTTTGGTGAATTGTAACATAGCATTTGTCCATTCATCATTCTTCTTGTTTCACTATTTCAATTCAAGGATTAATTACCAAAATGGGGTTTGACCAAGGAAAACCCCCATTCGCCAAAAACAAATAATTTTTCCCTCTTGTGTGTTTATCAGATCTTAGGTTGAAGAAGGATTGATGATCTATTAAACAAAAAAATGGAAAAGTTGTCAAAGTTGTCATCAAGCCACATAAACTCACTTTCAGAATTTATTTTTGACTTTCTAACTATGATATTCAAAAAATTTGAGAGAGAAAACATAAGACCAAAGGACCCAAAAATTGATTTCAGAAATCCCTACAAAGACCCATTCGCCCTTAGGGGAATGAGTCCTAGAGGACACCCAACGATAGAATTTAGATGTCAAGTGCAAAAATAGTTAAGCTTTTTAGATCTGCCTGAAAATTATAGGTTTCATTAGATTAAGGTTTAATCTTCTGATTTCATGTGTTACTTTGCATTTTTGGGTTTATTTACTATTTTTTGTCTTTATCACAGAAGTGTTGTTTCAACAGATCTGGCCCATCCTAGGTCACAAGGAAAATAGCAAGATCTCCTTCAAGGTTGACTCATCTAAGTGATGAAATTCAACCTTGGCTTAAGAGATCTCTTTTTCCTAATGAGATAGAGGGAGATTGATGTATGATACCCCATTTTTCCCTTTCTATTTATAGTAAATTATTAGTGAAGACCCTTTTAAATAGAAGGGAAACCAGATCCCCCCATTCTATTTTGGTTCACCCATTTCCCTTCATTTCAGAAACTATGTTTAATAACCTCAGAGATAACTCAATTTCCTTATGAGGGATATGGTTTTTCCATAAAATCTAAAGATAAATTGAAAAGATGCTCTAGATAAGGAAGAATAAATGAAGAGAATGAGGAAACATATTTAATAAATATAAAACTAGGAATAGAGAAATTAGAGATAAATGAACTTTTTTGAAGCATCTAAAATAAAGGGAGAGTAAGAAAAATCAATACAATGAGATATATTGGTTGATGTAAAAATGTGAGTGTCAATTAAGAGGAATTTTTTTGTTTAAAAAATATCAACACCTAAAGGATAACACTTATGGAAGATTGAAATCAAATATTTTCTAAATATTTGGTAGCAATATATATCCAATTACACTTGAAATATAGTGCAAATAGACTAGATATCTAGTCTAAATGAATTAGATATATGGTCAATGCATAAAAGTTACACTTTGATTAAAATGTAATCAATTCATAAATTTATATTACTATTTTTAATAAAATTATTGTAATTTTTATAGGTAAATGTATGATTTAAAATATATTAAAATTAAAATTTCAACCTAATTCATGATTTTTAATATTTTCTCGACATAATATATATATATATATATATATTAAATATTTAATCCTACAAAATAATTATTATAAATATATTAAATTAAAAATTATAAAAATTATCCATACCAAGCCTCAACATCAATTGGTTTTTTATAAAAATGAATTCTAAATTAAATAATTATTTCTATTTGTTTTTTGAAAAGTTGTGAAGTGAATGAAATTTAATTCGTCTGAGAACAAAGAAGCTTTCGTTGAGTGTGATTTTGAATCACCACACTAGGGTTAACTAGCTAAGCTTTTGGTTAACTCTAATCTAATAATGATATTTATGATTTTTAATCCATTTTTTTTTTAGTTTTAAACACAAATCTGATTGAACTAAAAGACTTAAATAACTAATTTTTTGCTAAATACTGAAGACTATGAAAAAGAGGTCATAAATTAAATGTAAAAATAAAAAGTATAAAAAATAAAGAACTTGCCATGAAAATCGAGAGCTCTATACATTAGGTGGAAGAATTGTACATAGAATAAAAATAGCATTATATCATCTTACATAGGAATAAAATTGGAAATGTGGTTTTATCAAAAAAAAATTAATATACTTTAACATACAAAACAAAAAATTGTGAAAGTGTGATGAAAATGATATTGATTGGGATAAAAATTTGATGTTAAAGTAGACTATTCTAGTGCAATAAATTCACAACATAAAAAAGAGATAAAAGGAGAATAT
Organism: Sequoia sempervirens; assembly: GCA_007258455.2. Taxonomy (NCBI): domain Eukaryota; kingdom Viridiplantae; phylum Streptophyta; class Pinopsida; order Cupressales; family Cupressaceae; genus Sequoia; species Sequoia sempervirens. Next base: position 5,433,632 of record VDFB02000363.1, on the reverse strand, counting down.
GTCATTAGATAGAATGTAAACTCAACATCTCTTCTTCAATACAAACCTAAAATGCATGAAAAGGAAGGAAAAATATTTTTGTGTCTATTTAGGGATTTTCCTTAGTCAAATCATTATATTGATCTTTCAAATTTCATAGTACCCTTGTTTTTATGGATATTGAAAATAAAAATGATAAATTCTATTGGAAATGAAATGCAACATAAAAATAAAGTGTAGTGTAGAAAAATGTATCCCTTTACATTTTCACACTTGTTTGGGCCCTCCCTACTAAAATTAGGCTTCTTTATGCCTTATTTGGTCCTATTTTGCATCCACAAGTCTTATTTAATGCATTTCTCTGAGGATAGTCCTGACATATCATAAATGACCAATCATAATTCATGTTTTTGGGTTATGTTCTAGATTTAGGGATTTGGGGCTCATATGCCACTTTGGGCATATGGGTCCCACCTAGGTTTTGGGGCCTGATCTTGGATATTGCATTGAACCTAATATTTCTTTAAATTTGTGTCCCAAGTTTAAGCTACTAAGACTCATATGCCTCAATCAGCATATGAGTCCCTCTTTAGCTTGGACCTATTTTGAATTCAATTCTTGGTGGGATTTTATTCTCCTAGATCTAATGTCGGCTTGTAGTGTTGTAATTTCGAGAAATTTGGTATAAAAAAGTATAAATACAAGGTTATTCCACATATTTTCTCCTAGAAATTTTCATGAGCAAGTGTGATCTAGAAATTCAAGTATTTAAGAGTATTCAAAATCATTCAAGAGCTAATTATCAAGCATTTTGGAGCAACATTCAATATTCAAGCATCATGTCAAAGTCATCATGCATCATGTGTGTTGTTGAGCTAACATTTGTGATGTAGGATTTCATGATTCAAGAAAGCATTCAAAGACATTATTTCATATCAAGAATCCAAGATCAAGAGTCAAGATCCACATCCATTGGAGCAATTTCACACAAGATTGCAGCCTTTATATCAAGGGTTTGGTGAGTTGCAACATTGCATATTGTTCATTCATCATTCATGTTCCAATTATGAGTAAGTTTGGTGGTGTTGTCTTTAATGTTGTCATTGATGTCACACAGTCTAGGATATTGCAGTTTGTGCATGTATAGTTGAGATACTATAGAGATATTGTGAGTACATGGAGCTATCTTTATGGTGTTGTAGGTGTGTTGATTCAATGAATTACCAAGTTTTTTTGAGAAATAGTGCAAACAAAGTTGACTATTTGTTTAGAATGTGCTCTAGAATGTGCTCCACATTTCTTCTATGTTGATCTTATTCTTGTTGGAATATGAAGTGTTGTTAATGGAAATTATTGGGTGATATATCCTAGATTAGAGCTTTTGGTTTGATGGAGTGTGAAAGTTGTGTTCACCGGTGTGTGAACTGGTCTGGTAAAGTTGTTTGTCTATGGACTGGGAGAAATGTATCTGCTCTACGGTCCTTTGCTGGTTTGTTTAAGGTCTTGCAGATCTAGTAGAAGGTTTGTAAAGATCTTATCTATGTTCTGGGAAAGGCATTCATGGTTTGGTGCTCTGAAATTTGTGTTTTGCAGTTGTTGACTATGTATGTAAAGTATGGATGGACTAGTAGAGAGTATTTTGTGTATGAAGGTTGTCGCATTTGTTCTGGATGAATTTGAGGGCATCTGAGATGTTCTCTCATGCATGGTGAAGTTTTTTATGTGGTCTGCATGGTATCTTCTCATTGTAGAAGCGTGTACTTCAAATTTCATGTGTTTTCTCATTAGGTTTGGCCAACATGGTGTCTACACTTCATGTGAAGGATAAGTATCAATTGAGGAAGTTTGTGTTTGATCTGAGACATTATTTTGGGTCTTGTTTAATTGTTGGTTTGGTATGCTCTCGTTCTCTTGCACTGCAGGAATATTGAGTTCCTGACCTAATTTGAATTTGTAAATTGAAGCGTGTGTAGCTGACCTTGGAAAAATTTTCTAAGGTTGAAGATGGTATAAATACAATCCGAGAGGTTATGAATTGAGGTGTCAAATGTGCCACAAGTTTGAGAAGCAAGAGTGTGTGAAAGTGAGTTGAGGTAACAATACTTTAATGTTTTAGACTCCTGAAAGCAGTGAGTTGATAGTGTCTACAAACCTTCAGATTAAGGTTGTAGATGTGTGTAATCTATTATGGTGGCTCTTTTCTATTATCTTTTGTATTTGTAGGAAATGAGCCTCCTTATTGGATAGTGAGTCCTTTTTGTAGGTAGTGAGTCTTGTATTTGGGTAGTGAGCCCTTGGTAATGAGCCTCTTTGTATTTGGTTTTGGAATTACTTTATATTGTGAGTTAATCGTCACCATGGTTTTTCCTTTATTGGTTTTTTCACGTAAATTCGGTGTCTCTTGTGTTGATTTTCTTTTTGTTATATGAATTTCATGTTTATCCTTAATAATAGAATAAAGTGGTTGTGAAGTTGATAAGTGTTTGAGATTTGAGATTGAGTTTGGTGACAATTGATTCACCCCACCCCCTCTCAGTTATCTTTCACCTTTCAACAATTGGTATCAGAACTTTGGTTCCTTGAAGAAGAGATTAACCACTTGAGGTAGATCTGATGAAACAAAAATTGGAAATCCCTATGTTTGACGGATCTGATTACAGTGACTGGAAAGTTTAGAGGAGAGGTTACATAATCACTCTTGGTTACAAGACTTGGAAAGCTATTGAACCAAAACTTGTTGCACCAGTAAGTGGTCCTTCTTTAGTAGATGAGATTTTTTCCTAAGAGGAAAATGAGAAAGCAATTTATGCAATCTATAGTGCTTTATCTAAGACTAAGCAATTTCAAAAATTATTTCTTTGGGCACTGCTTATGAAGTTTGGAAAAATTTGGAAGATATCTATGAAGGAAATGATAGAGTGAAACTGTCAAAGAAGCTAACAGTTAAGCGCAAATATGAGAACTTGAAAATGGAAGAAGGTGAAGATATTGCAAGCTATTTTTAGAGGGTTGATATTGTAGTAAATGAAGTGAAAAATCAAGGTGGTACCCAAATTGGTGAAGATTTGATGGAGAATATTTTTATGACTCTATCGAAGAGTTACAGTGATAAAGTATCAACTATTGAAGAAGTGTATGATCCTAAGAAGTTTACTAAAGAACAACTATTTGGCACCTTGACTACATTTGAGATGAGGAAGTTTGGAAAGGAAAAGGGGAAGATAGAGTCAGCCTTTAAGGCTACAAAGTCAGAAGATGATCCAGATGGTGATAGTCCAGATGAGTTGGAAGCAAATTTTACAAGGAAGTTGAAGAAAGGAATGGGTAAGTACAAAGGTATGTTACCTTTAAAATGTTTCAGTTGTGGAAATATTGGTCACTATGCTTTAAGGTGTCCAAATAGAGTTGTACACAAGAAGAACAAAGATAATAAAGACAAAAAGGATAAGAAGTTCAATAGATTGTATTATTGTGATATTGCTATCAGGATTCAACTGTGTAGTTTTGAGTCAAACTCATTGACCCATGTTTCATGAGTAGTGATTCACAAGATCCCATCTCTCATGATAATGAATGGTCCACTTAGCACTCATTGCATCTAGGTGATGCTCACAAAGGTGAGGCACCGGGCCTTCCTAGGATGTCACCCATCCCAGAACTACTCTAGCTCAAGCACACTTAACCAAGAAGTTTTCCCCAAGGTTATGCCCACTTAGCTTGCAACCCTATTTGCAAAACCTTCAACAAGTGTTGTGCCTTATGAACCATTCATTATAGAGCCCCTTTAGCTCATCAATTGATAAGTTAGAAGTATTTTCCACAGCATGTCAAATTGTGATATTGTTATAAGGATTCAACCGTGTAGTTTTGAGTCAAACTCATTGACCCATGTTTCATGAGTAGTGATTCACAAGAACCCATCTCTCATGATAATGAATGGTCCACTTAGAACTCATTGCATCTAGGTGATGCTCACAGAGGTGAAGCATTGGGCCTTCCTGGGAGGTCACCCATCCTAGTACTACTCCAGCTCTAGCACACTTAACCATAGATTTTTCCCCAAGGTTAATCCCATTTAGCTTGCAACCCCATTTGCAAATCCTTCAACAAGTGTTGTTCCTTATGAACCATTCATTATAGAGCTCCTTTAGCTCATCAATTGATAAGTAGGAGGTTATTTTCACAGCATGTCAAATTGTGATATTGCTATCAGGATTCAACCGTGTAGTTTCGAGTCAAACTCATTGACCCATGTTTCATGAGTAGTGATTCATATGAACCCATATCTCATGATAATGAATGATCCACTTAGAAATCATTGCATCTAGGTGATGATCACAGAGGTGAAGCATTGGGCCTTCCCTAGAGGTCACCCATCCCAGTACTACTCCAGCTCAAGCGCACTTAACCATAGATTTTTCCCCAAGGTTAAGCCCACTTAGCTTGCAAACCCATTTGTAAAACCTTCAACAAGTGTTGTACCTTATGAACCATTCATTATAGAGCCCCTTTAGCTCATTAATTGATAAGTGGGAGGTATTTTCCATAGCATGTCAATTTGTGATATTGCTATTGGGATTCAACCGTGTAGTTTTGATTCAAACTCATTGACCCATGTTTTATGAGTAGTGATGCACAATTTGACACACTATGGAAAATACCTCCTACTTATTAGATTGTATATGTTAGAGAAGATGTTGGAACCTATAATGATTGATCTGATTTTGAGGATAATGATGATGAATGCTTTTTTTATCCTTAGAGAATAAATCAGTAACTACGAACTCTAGAATATGTGCAAGGGAAAGTGGTCCAGAGAATAAGAAGGATGAGATGGAAGGTACTATGGTTACTACATTTCATGCTAGATAGGTTGAAGACTATTAGGTGATTGAAAGTGGATGCTGAAATCACATGACTGGAGACAAAAGTAAGTTTGCTAAACTTGAAAAGTATGATGGTCGAATAGTCATATTTGGTGATGATTTAGGAGCAAAGATTGTTGGAAAAGGAACTATTAGTTTTGATGGAAAACACAATATTGATGATGTTTATTATGTTAAGGTCTTAATTCATAATCTTTTGGGTGTTGGATAAATGTGTAGCAAAGAATTCAAGCTTGTGTTTTAGGAAAATACCTATGAGATCAGAAAAGGGTATGGAACTGGGGTTGTTCTAGGAAAGAGAACATACGGAAATATTTATAAGCTAAAGGGTGTTGATGGCCAGTGCCTTGTATCCCAAGTTAATGAAATTTAGCAATGGAATTGAAGGATGGGACATGTAAAATTTGATAATTTGATCAGGATTAGTTCAAGGGAGGTTGTCTGGGATCTACCTAAAATCACAAAGCCTACTAATATTGTTTGTACGAGTTGTTAGTTAGGAAAGAAAACAAGATGTAGTTTTAATGGAAAAGAACATTCAACTACTGGAATGCTAGAATTGGTTCATAAAGACCTCTGTGGTCCTACAAGAATATGAAGTCTTAATGGTGACAGGTATTTCATGCTCCTTATTGATTATTATTCTAAAATGACATGGGTTACATTTCTTAGGGAGAAAGCTCAAGCTCTAGATAGATTCAAAGTGTTCAAGGAAATGGTAGAGAATGAAGTGAACCTGATAATCAAATGCTTAAGGTCTGATAGAGGTGGAAAATTCACTTCTAGTGAGTTTAAAACTTTTTGTGAAGAGCATGGCATAAAGAGACATTTTTATGCTCCTAGAACTCCTCACTAGATTGGAGTTGTTGAGGGGAAGAACCAAATGGTTCAAGAAGCTGGAAGAACTATGATGAAAGAAGAAAATGTACCTGATGTATACTGGAGAGAGGAAATCCACACTGCTATTTATATTCTTAATAGAGTTCAGATCAGAGGTAAAATCATGAACACTCCTTATGAGTTGTGGACAAGAAAGATTCCTACTATGAAGTACTTTAAGGTGTTTGGAAGTAAATGTTACATTAAGAGAGATGATGAGAACCTTGGAAAGTTTTATTCTAGATGTGATGAAGGGATTTTCCTTGGATATTCAACCAATAGCAAAGCTTATAGATGTTTCAATAAAAGATTGATGAAGATTGTTGAGAGTGCAAATGTGAAGGTTGATGCAAATATGCACAAACCAGTTGAGACAAGTGAAGTTGAACCAGATGAGCCTATTTTTGGACAAGTACCTAAAGAGAATAAGGAAGAAGAAGAAGAAGAAACTCAAAAACTTTCCCCTAAGACTCATAAGTATGTATAGAAGTATCATTTGGAAGAACAGATAATTGGAGATAAGAGTGAAAGTGTAAAGACTAGAAGTAAAGTGGTGGGAGCTGAGGCAAATCTGTGTTTACTTTCAAAGATAGAACCTAAGTATGTTTGTGAAGCATGCAATGATGATAGTTGGGTTAGAGCTATGAAAGAAGAGCTGCAGCAGATAGAGAAGAATCAGACATGGGAACTAGTTCCTAGACTTGTAAACGAGAATGAAATTGGTTCAAAGTGGGTGTTTAGGAATAAGTTGAATCAGAATGGTGAAGTTGTAAGGAATAAGGAAAGAATTGTATGCAAAGGTTATTCATAGGTTGAAGGAATAGATTTTGAGGAAACATTTGCACCAGTGGCAAGAATGGAGGCCATTATAATTTTTTTGGCATTCTTTGCACACAAAGACTTAAAGGTATATCAAATGGAAATTAAGTCTGCATTCCTAAATGGAGAACTGGAAGAATAACTGTACATGGAACAACCAAAGAGATTTCAGTTATTAGATAAACTAGACATGGTTTGCACATTAAAAAAGGCATTGTATGGACTCAAATAGCCTCCTAGAGCATGGTATGCAAGATTGGACATATATTTGACACAACAAAGATTCAGCAAGGGATCCACAAACAATAATCTCTATTTCAAAGTTGAAGGAAACAAAATGTTGATAGTAGTTGTGTATGTTGATTATATCATTTTTGGAGAAAATGAAAGTATGTGCAGGAGGTTTGCAAAGGAGATGCAAAAAGAGTTTGAAATGTCTATGATTGGTGAGTATAATTTCTTCCTTAGACTTCAAGTAAATCAAACTGATAAGAGGATATTCATTTCATAGTCAAAGAATGTCAAAGAGTTGTTGAAGAAGTTTGGAATAGATGACTCCAAACTAGTCTATACCCCTATGGTGGCTAGATGCAAGCTGAGTAAAGATGATGAATCTCCTAGAGTTGATTAGAGAATGTACAGATCTATGATTGGTGGATTGTTGTATCTTTCCACTACTAGACTAGATATCATGCACATAATATGTTTGGTTACCAAATTTCAAGCAGAACCTAAAGAAGCACATGTTATAGCTATGAAGAGGATATTCATGTATCTAAAAGGTGCTCAAGATTATGGCTTGTGGTATCCTAAGGATACCAACTTTACCTTGAGCTCTTTCACTGATGCAGATTGGGTTGGTTGTGTAGATGACTAGAAACGTACAAGTGGTGGTGATTTCTTTCTTTGGAGGAAGATTGTCTTCATGGCTAAGCAATAAATAAGATTCATTGTATTTATCCACTACAAAAGTTGAATATATTGTTGCAGCATCTTGCTGCACACAGGTTTTGTGGATGAAGCAAACATTGAAGGATTTAGGAAAGATATTTGATGAGCCTATCCCTATCTTCTATGATAATACAAGTCCTATAAATATTTCATAGAATCAAGTAATGCATTCAAGGAAAAAGCATATATTTATCATATATCATTTCTTGAGGGAAAAGGTATTGGAGAATAAAGTCAAGTTAGAGTATGTGTCTACAAAGGATCAGATTGTAGATATATTTACTAAGGCTCTATCGAAGGATACTTTTGAGTATCTTAGGGAGAATTTGGAATCTACTTGCCCTCCTTTCAACTAGGTGCATATGGTCCAAGTGCATCAGTCCATTAGATCTACAGATTATTCATTTGTTTGGATTGATGAATGGATCTACTCCTTAGGGGTCAAGTAGGAAGTTTCATTGTTGTAGTACGAGTTGTGTGGGTGCACTCCTAAGCAGGAGTGATCAAAGATTTTGGTCTTTTCCATTGATTTCAAAGGAGGAGAGAGAGTCATGTGAAAAATATTGAAAGAAAAATGAGAGAGTATTGAGAATGTAGGAATATTGTGTAGGTTGTCTAATCTAAAAATAAAGGAGAGTGCAGGAATGGAATGGATGTCTTTAATGGTTTTTCACATCATGTTGTCATCAATGACAAATGGGGAGATTGTTGCAAGTGTGAGTAAGTTTGGTGGTGTTGTCATTAATGTTGTCATTGATGTTAACACAATCTAGGATATTGCAAGTTGTGCATGTATAGTTGAGATACTGTAGAGATGTTGTGAGTACATGGAGCTATATTTATGGTGTTGTAGGTGTGTTGATTTGATGAATTACCAAGTGTATTTGAGAAATAGTGCAGAAAAAGCTGAGTATGTGTTTAGAATGTGCTATGGAATGTGCTCTGCATTTCTTCTATGTTGATCCTATGCTTGTGAAGATATAGAGTGTTGTTCATAGAAATTATTGGGTGATATATCCTAGATTAGAGCTTCTGGTTTGATGGAGTGTGAAAGTTATGTTCACCAGTGTGTGAACTAGTATGGAAGTGTTGTTTGTCTGTGGGCTGAGAAAAATGTTTCTTCTCCACAGTCCTTTTCTAGTTTGTTTCAGGTCTTGTGGATCTAGTAGAAGGTTTGTAATGATGTTATCTATGTTCTAGAAAAGGAATTCATGGTTTGATGCTCTAGAATTTGTGTTTCAGAGTTGTTGTGTGTGTCTGTACAGTTCAAATGGACTGGTGGAGAGTATTCTTTGTATGATGGTTACATTGCATTTTTTGTGGATGAATCTGAAGGTATCTAAGATATGCTCTCGTGCATGGTGAAGTGTGTTATGTGGTCTACATGTTATCTTCTCATTGTGGAAGTGTGTACTTCAAATTTCATGTCTATTTTCATTAGGTTTGGTTGACCTGGTGTCTACATTTCATGAGAAGGATAAGTATCAATTGAGGAAGTGCTTGTTTGATCTGAGTTGTTGTTTTGGGTCTTGATTAAGTGTGGGTTCGGTCCACTCTCATTCTCTTCCACCACGGGAATGTTGAGTTGTTGACCTCATTTGAATTTATAAATTGAAGTGTGTGTAGCTGACCTTGGAGAAAGTTTCTAAGGTTGAAAATGGTATAAATACAATCCGAGATGCTCTAAGTTGAGGTGTCAGACATGCCACAAGTTTGAGAAGCAAGAGTGTGTGAAAGTGAGTTGAGGCAGTAGTACTTTAATGTGTTAGACTCCTAAAAGCAGTGAGATGATGGTGTTTGTACATCTTCTGATCAATACTACGGATGTGTGTAATCTATTGTGGTGGATCTTTTATGTTATCTTTTGTATCTATAGGTAGTGAACCTTGTATTTTGGGTAGTGAGCCTCTTTTTATTCAATTTTGGAATTACTTTATATTGTGATTTAATCCTCACCATGGTTTTTCCCTTATTGGGTTTTCCATGTAAATCTGGTGTTTCTTGTGTTGATATTTCTTTATATTATCTACATTGAATGTTCATACTTAAAAATAGAATAAAGTGGTTGTGAAGTTGATAAATGTTGGAGATTTTAGATTGAGTTTTGTGAGAATTGATTCACCCCCCCCTCTCAGTTGTCTTGCACCTTTCAATAATTCCTTCATTCTATTTCATTCTATTCCAAGGTTTAATTACCTAGATGGGTTTGACCAAGGAAAACCCCTATTCCCTAACACATCTTTTTCCCTCTTCATGTGTGATTATATATCTAGGTGATTTGGAGATTCAAGATCCTTTGAAGACAAAATTGAAAGATTCAAGAATGTTGTCAAAATTGTCAAGAAGTTGTTATCTTCACAAAAACTCATCTACAAATTGAAATTCAAACTTTTCAAACTTGAAGATTGAACAAGACAAAAGCTACATAAGGTCACTTGAGGTTCCAAAAGTTTTAGTCAAACCCTAATACTAGGAACAAATTTCTACCTTGGGTGTGTGAGACTTAGTTTACACATTTTCAACATTTTTTGTAGATCCTGGTTTGTTAGCGTCCAATTCTACATTTGTAGAAACCCTAGTTGGGACTAAATAACCTAGTATCCATGGTGTATTAGTCCTAGTAAGCATCAAAATTCAAAATTTCAGGGTTGCTGACCTTAGTGTTGATCTCTCCAGTCTTTCAGGTTCTTCTCTATTTATCCTTAGTTCATCATTCTAACTATTAAGTTTCATTTTGTAGATCACATAGCTAGATTTGCATATTGCATTCATTTCCTTATTTCTAAGCATTTTCTTAGTGGTGAATCCCTTTTTAATCACACCTAAGGAAACCCCCTATTGTTTCCTAATACTTCCCTCAATTGAACCATTGGGTGGAAATCTCTAGGGTTTCCTTTAATGAACTAAGAGAGAAATAGGTACCCCCTAGTTCCATCTCCCAAAAGGTGGAAACCTATTTCCCATGGTTCATTTTGGTGAACCCTCTTTGGACATTATCATTCAACCTCTCATTGTGATTAACCTATATGATGATGATGAGATTTCTAAAATTGACAAAGAAGTGCATAATAAATTGAATACATTATTTTCCTCTTCTAAGATCTTAAATGAAAATTCTCCTAAGAAGAGTGTTGAACTTGGTTATGCTCCTAGTATCACACTTGATGTTGTCCCTTTGGCTAGTTGTCATCCTTCTGTATATGATGAACAAGATTGGGATGTGGATGACCTATTATAGGTTGACTCGCATGTGTCTTACTAGTCTTTTCTTTGTTTTATTTTTCATGTTATGTGTGTGATTGCATGTGCATAATGTGATCTCCTTGTACTGTTATGTTTGATGTATCTCTCTCTTTGTGACAATCCTCTATTTGTATCTACATTCTTCTATATGTTGTAAATCATTTTATCCTTTTTATTTTCCTTATGTTTTCCTTTTTGGGATGACACAAGGCATTGAGACATTTAGGGCTCTTCCATGTTGACCCAAAATATTTTCCTTTTATCTTTTCTTTGTCTTGTGTTTTCCTTTTGGAGATGATGGAAGGCATTGAGACATTTATGTGTCTTCCATGTTGACCCAAAATATTTTCCTTTTATCTTTTCTTTGTCTTGTATTTTCCTTTTGGGGATGATGAATGACATTGAGACATTTAGGTCTCTTCCATGTTGAACCAAAATATTTTCCTTTATCTTTTCTATGTTTTGTGTTTTCCTTTTCGGGATGACACAAGGCGTCGATACATTTAGGTCTCTTCCATGTTGACCCAAAAGCTTTTCTTTTTTTTTCTCTCTTCATGTAATTCTTACCGTTCCATGAGTATTTGGGGAATTATGACAGTTCCAAGCTCTCTAATAACATTGTAGCAAAGACATACTAACCCAAAATCCATGGATCCCTTATGTGATTTTGGTATTTCATTTTGGGGGAAACCCCTTTTCATCATGTAGCTTTATTTGGAAACATATGACTTGGAATAGGGCTTTCCAAATAATGTCTCATATCCTCTTTATTGTTAGCATTTATCGTTTTCTAATTTAAATTAATTTCTCATAGCATGGTGTTTAACAATTTCTTTAAAGCAGGGGCATACATTAGCATTATTCTTTTAGCATTTATCATAATTCATTGTGTAGTCTTCTTACTTCATCCAATATTTCTTTCTCTTGGTGATGAAATTGGGTATGATTTCCTTCAAGAGCATGATCTTTCTTAGCATATTATATTCCTTTTAGTGGCTTGATGGAACACATTGCATCCCCTGAGTTGTTAATTTTCTATTCTTCAAATTTTCCTCTCTTGGAAACATTAGGTATGATGTTCCCTAGGTTGATACCTTACATGAAATAAGAAAAAATCCTTTGAATGTACCTTACACTATTTTGCATTTACAATAACTATTATATGGCCACCTTGCATAACACACTTTTCTTGCCTAAGGAGACATCTTGTTTTTTCATGGGTGTTAACATACAAAGTTTTTCTTTCCTCATGGATTCTTTTGTTCGTGTTGTGTGGCACCTTATCAAAGTTATCATAAGGTATAGCTTTGGTAGGATTAGCATATGGGAGTCAAACTTAGGCATGAATTTCCCATAGCCACTTGATTGTTTGTGTGAGCGCAAACCAGTTGCATGTGTATGTGTCTTTGGGGGCTCACCTAGTTGATAGCTTGAGGTTCCACTAGCCCTTCTGAGAGTGTGTTAGGTTTGTATAGTGGAAATCACGTTCCACTTGTAAATTTTTTTTAGAAAAGCAACTTAGATCTGATCCACATCACTTTGGACAAATGGTTGAGGCTTGATCCACCCCTTGTTTTGTTTTTTGTTCTTCTTTATGTATTTGGTAGTGTATGATTATACCTTGTTGTGTCATACATCATTCTCATATGTGTTCTTTTGTGCCTATGTTTATTTTCCATAGGATCTTGATCCTCGGTGCTTGTCCAACCCTCTTGATCGTTGTCATCCTATCTCACTAGCATTGGTACACTTGGGCCCATCTTGATGTGAGTTTTTCTACTTTAGTGTGAGTTTGAAGCAAGTTCCTCCTCTCACTAAAGTGGTGGCTAAATGTAGTGTAAAAAAATGTATCCCTTTACACTTTCACACTTGTTTGGGCCCTCACTACTAAAATATGGCTTCTTTATGCCTTATATGGTCCTATTTTAGATCCACAAGCCTTATTTAAGGTGTTTATCTAAGGAATCTTGAAATTTAATAAATGACCAATCATAATTCATGTTTTTGGGTTGTGTGTTTCATATCTAGCCATCTGAGACTCATACACCACTTTGGGTATATGGGTCCCACCTAAATTTTGGGGCCTCATCCTAAATATTGCATTGAACTTAACATTCTAAAAATTTGTGTCCCAAGTTGAAGCTACTGGAGCTCACATGCCATGATTGGTGTATGAGTCCTACTTTAGCTTGGACTTATTTTGAATTCAATTCTTGGTAGGATTTTATTCTCCTAGATCTGATTTTAGCTTGTAGTGTTGTAATTTTGGGAAATTTGGCTAAACAAGTATAAATTCAAGGTTATATTTCACATATTTTCTCCTAGCAATTTTCATGAGCAAGTGTGATCTAGCAAAATTCAATTATTCAAGAGTATTCAAGAGAATTCATGAGACAATTATCATGCATTTTGGAGAAAAATTCAAGATTCAAGCATCATGTCAAATGCCTCATGCATCATGTATGTTGTTGAGCTAACATTTGTGATGTAGGTTTTCATGATTCAAGTAAGCATTCAAAGACATTATTTCATATCAAGATCAAGAGGCAAGATACAAATCCATTGGAGCCATTTCACACAGGATTATAACCTTTATATCAAGGGTTTGGTGAGTTGCAACATTGCATATTGTTCATTCATCATTCCTTCATTCTATTTCATTTCATTTCAATGTTTAATTATCCAAACAGGGCTTGACCAAGGAAAACCCCTATTCCCTAACACAACATTTTTTTTCCCTCTTCATGTTTGATTGTAGATCTAGGTGATTTATAGATTAAAGATCCTTTGAAGAGAAAATTGCAAGATTGAAGAAAGTTGTCAAAGTTGTCAATAAGTTGTTATCTTCACCGAAACTCGTCTATAGATCAGAATTCATACTTTTCATACCTAAAGAATGGACAAGATAAAAGCTACAAAAGATCACTCAAGGATCTGGAAGTTTCATTCAAACCCTAATACTGGAACTAAATTGTCACATTGGGCATATGAGTCCCAGTGTACACCTTTTCAACAATTTTCTTGTAGATCTTGGTTTGTCCGTAGTCGATTCTAGATTTAGCCCAAAAACCTTAACTGGGACTAAACTTCCCAATCTCACATATGAGTCCTAGTAAGCATCAAAAGTTAGAATTTCAAGGTTGTTGACCTTGTTGTTAATCTCTCTAGTCTTTTAGGTGCTTCTCTGTTTATCCACAGTTCATCATTCTGATTATAAGTTTCTTTTTCTAGGTCACATAGCTAGATTTGCATTTTTCTTTCATTTCCTTCTTTCTAACCATTTGTTTAGTGGTGAAACCCTTTTTAATCTCACCTAGGGAAACCTCCTCTTGTGTCCTAATACTTCCCTCAATTGAACCATTGGGTGGAAGTCTCTAGGGTTTCCTTTAATGAACTAAGAGTGAAATAGGTTCCCCCTAGTTCCATCTCCCAAAAGGAAAAACCCTATTTCCTACGGTTCATAAAGTATAATACTATGAAAATGATCCCAATGATCCCAAATACCAATTTGGTTAGCACCTAGCAAACAATACTGCAAGAGATAAAAGAGAAGAAATTGGAACAAATAAGAATAAAATCACCTCCAATAATTAAAGTAGTGAAGATAGATGATACTAGTGCACAGAAAAAATATATTCAAACCCTCATTAATGTAAGAAGAAATATTATAACCTTTGCATGCAACTGACATTGGTAAAAGCTTCAAGAATCCATAATGAAGGTAGTTGGTTTCTGCTAATAGAGTTTTTCCAATTGATAGATTTTGAGAAGATTGAGGGAATAGTTTGAATCATGGCTAAGGAGGAGCTTCATGGAAGGTTAACCATCTAGAATCTACCTAGGATGATTACCTTCTATAAGATAAACCTAACAAAGGAGAGTGAAATGCTTAAAACAATCACTAGGAGAACAAATTGCCACAGGATGCTAGTATGGCATGCAAACATTTCTGTGTAGCATTCATGTCCAAAAATTCAAACCAAAAAAAGGCTCAATAGGTTAGTAACAATAAAAGAATTTAGAAAAGTACATCAAAATATTACTAACATATTGTCATTTAGATAATACAAACTAACCCACCAAAGTGTGTGCACATTACAATGAGAGATTATAATGATATTCCATTTTTGAAATTAAATTTCCTCCAACTTTAATGGGGATATGATCTAAACTAACATATACATTCTAAGTAACTATAAGAAAGACTTAAAAATAGATATACCAAAAAGATACAATAAAGAATGGATATTTTTCAAGTAGGATAAGCATGGCCCCAAGTTGGAAAAAAAAAACATTAGAAAAAAATTCTACAAAAAATGAAAATGAGAATAATAAAAAATCTAAAAAAAAATCAATAAGATTATGAAAGTTATAGACAAAAACATTATATATGAAAGGAAATTCATCATGAAAATCATACATAAATAGAAAATAAACACAATAAGAGAAAAAGAGGGAGGAGAAGGAAAATGAGAGGAAGAAGCATTTTCTAATGATGTTTTCCTAGAAAGGAATAGCAAGTGTACTTTTAGGGATAGAAGTGATGTTATTCTAGGAACCATAAGATATGCTCATGAATTAGTCACTACAAACTAAGTTGTAGAGTAACTTTGAAGAATATCTAAAAGAGGTAAGGCATGTGGAGACCCATAAACTAACAAGATATATTATGCTAGGCTGTTCATAAGATGCTAGTGTTACAAGGAATGCAAGAAAAACCAATGCCACAAGGGACCAAAAGTGTAGGTAGCATAAAAGTGAACTGTGTGCAAGTATGTATATACTTTTATTGCAATATTATTTTGTATTGTATATGGATGTCTCTTGCTTTTCGTGCCACGGGTCAACAGGAAGAGAAGACAGAATACCTACTAACACTTGAATTGGCTCTTCTCATAAACTGTTCATGTTTAGAATCATGCGTTGAAATGCAAACGAAAGCAACATTTTCATCAAACTGAGTATCTCAACTCTTCCTGTACTAATTTTTGTCTAGAAAGAATACGCCAAATGGCACTGAAGAAGAGGATTAAATTAGCACAGGCCGGAAACAGCTATGATCAGGAAGTCAGGCACTCAAAGTGTAAAGAGGTGATAGGCAAATGGGAGACAACAAATAGTGAGTTCAAATCCAAAACTAAAGAAATGGCTGACATCACAGAGGAAACAAAATGTTACATACTCAGAGAATGAAATTTCTTGTCAAAGTTGAGTTTGGAGGTTTATGCATGGACTGTTCTATTTTGTTGCTAAGAATTAGAAACTTCTCGTAATGGCAAAGAAGAATCTCTTGTCGTTTCTCTCTTTGAAGGTGCTCAGTCAATTTTTATGTATCATATATGAGATCTCTATTTTAACTTATAGAATGACTTTACTAATCTAAGATGATTTATGTTTTCTTCCAATTCTTAAAGATTTCGCTGATTTATGTTTTTTCCTTAATATTTTAATATTTTTTAGTTTTGTTAATGTTTTTTTCTTTTAGGCTATTTAAAGTACATATTAATTTAGATATTCTAATTTAATCAAAGCACTTTCTCCATTTATTTGGCAGATGTGTCATCTAAGTTTTCTTTCATACTTGATCTTAAATATTACTTATATTTAATAGATTTTTGTTTAACTATTATATAGTAGGTTTATAAGTTTAATTATGAATATGACAATTATATTTTATTTCTATAAATTCAATAGTTTTCAGTGATTAATTTTGGTTAATGAAAAGTCAACCATTTTATTTATCAATTTTAATTTATTTTTCTATCCATTGTATTTGTTTTGTACTTCATATTTTATTGCATTGATAGTAATACTTTGGTCAAGAGAATAGTTAATTACTATTGCAATTTATCTTAAATGCTCATTGCTTTACATTATATTATATTATTATTAAATATTTTAATCATTTACCTTCTTTTATTATATTCTTCATGTTACATGTTATTGTATGAACTCTTAATTTCATAATAATTACCAAATAAAATATTACAATTGTCTTTCAATTTTTTTTATGTATATCTTGTGTTATAAGATCAAGTAGTTTATACAAACTTAGAAAAATTCACAGTAGCAATCCACCACTAGAAAATTCACTGCAACTACTAGAAAATTCCCTGCAACAATTGACCGCAAGAAAATTCACTGCCATGACAAATTCACATGAATATTCACCACTAACAATTCACTGTGGTCACATTAATATTTTATATATATATATTTCCAAGACTTTGATTTTTTTTTGCAAAAGAATAATTTTCATTGACAAAGACTTCCATTACAATTTATTGAATTGTATATGCCATGAATTTTCTAATTCCATATGTGATGAAAATTCAAAGTCTTGGAAATATATATTAAAAATATTAATGCGATGAATTTTTCATGGCGGTGAATTGCTGGTGGTGAATTTTCCTTGAGGTGAATTTTTCATTGTGGTGATTTTCTTGTGGTGAATTGTTGGTGGTGAATTTTTCAATAGTGAATTGCCAAAATGAATTTTTCTCATGTCATTTATACAATGTTACCTTATAAACATACCCAAAAAAAATACACTTTACATTTCTTTCATTACTATTTTGAGTCATTTGATTGTAAAAGTTTATTTGTTTAACTCTATGTGATGTTTTTTTAAATGAAGAAATGGGTTGTTTTCCTAAATTGTAAGCAATGATTAGCAATAAGATTAACATTTACCACAATTCTCTAGAAATAATATCATTTAATTCATTTTTCAGTCCATAGTTGACTAAATAAATAATTTGGTACATTACAATAGTCCAATAGAATACTTTTCATGTTCATGTGCGATGTGCATTTCATTATTTAATTATATATTTCTCTTACTCCATATCATTATGAAGGGTAAGAAATTAATTTTTGTTAGGATATGTTGATGAGAGAAAAAATTATGAAACTTATTTTATCTTATTTCCACTCTACAAAAAGTATCTTGCTGATGGGTGTTTTGGCACTTTTCAACACAAGCAATGTACAAGTGCAATGCCTCTCTTGAAAGGTAGAAATCTGCAAACAAGTTCCAGATTACTACCCCAAGGTCTATCAAGTGCTAGGTCATGACTGTATACACCTTAGAATGGTCACATCACATTGTCTGGTAATTAATTAAAATATTTGAATTCTATCTGCATATAAATAAATTTAAATAATTTATTTATATTTCTTCATTCTTTTATTTCGATTAAATAAATAAGTTTATTTAATCATCTTTTCATATTCATTTCTTAATTAATTAAATAAACATTATGATTTATTTATATTAATTATCAAAAATCTTCGTTTGAATATCTTATTCAAATAAAGATTAAAATATTATTTTTCTTCTAAATATCATTTACAATTAAATATTCCAAAAATATTTAATTATTTCCTCTAATTCAATTTAAATATTCACTCTTAAAATCATTTCAAAATTCCTCTAATTCGATTTAAAAATCTATTTATAATTAAATATTCCAAAAATATTTAATTAAATCTTCTAAAAATTTCATATTCTTCTAAAGTCACATCATAATTAAATATTTCAAAATATTTAATTAAATCTTCCATAGTTTTTAAAAATCAAAAATCAAATGCAATAAATGCAATAAATTTATTTATTTAATTTGGGATTTATCTTCAACTCCCGGGAAGCAAACGGTTAAAACAGAAAATTAAATTTCTTTGTTTCTGTGCAGGCTTGTTCCCGTGGGTTAAAGACAGGAATCCATCCTTCTCTCCAACCTCTCAACCTCTCCCATTTTCTTCTCAACCTCTCCATCTCTCACCATTCAAACTTACCAGACAATCTCACAGCCGTAGATTCTTGCCAGCTAGGATGGAGCCTGCAAAAATCTATAAATACAGCTGCTGGGAGCTCCAAATCATATAGAAGTTTTCAGTAAAATAACTATAGGAAAATTCCATAGTATTCATAGCATTCATAGAGTATTTTCAAAGCATAGATAGTATAGAATCATAGCAATAGCAATAGAATCATGATATCTTTCATTCACAGCCCTTGTGCATAATCATAGCCCTTGTTCATATCTGTATCAGTAATTCCATTTCATCAGCATATAGAATAGTGAAGTATTTTCCTTTATTGCATACTCGTTCTACAAGTTGTCATTTGAAGGAAGCCTAGCTTATACAATCTGACAGCAACAACTTCAAAATAAATCACTGTAGATAGAGGAAAATGGGACGGCTCTGAAGAAATTATGTTTATTTTTATTTCAGTTTCTTTAGATTAAGGTTTCATTTAGTGTTTTTTTTTCAATTAGATTTAAATAAATAAACAACAACACATTTTTGGCGCCCACTGTGGGGCTCTTGCCCCCTTTTTAATGTTTTATTTGCAGTTTCTTTTGACAGGTTACAGGTAAAAAATAGTGGAATAGCACAGACGACACGTTTCGGGAATGTCACCTCCAGTTTAGCGCATCTGAAGTCTGTTGCAGTGCCCATAATATGTTTTGCAGCACCCGTAATCATTATTGCAGCGCCCATAATATGTTTTGCAGTGCCCGTAATCATTATTGCAGCGCCTATAATCTATTTTGCAGCACCCCTAATCAGTTTTGCAACACCCTTAATCAGTCTTGCAGTGCCTATAATTAATTTTGCAGCGCAAATTTTTAAAGAATGTATTCTATAATCTGTAACTGTAGATTAGTCTAACTGATTCTGACGCAGCCGCGGATAGTTAATAAAATCTAAGCATAAAAAGAACCAATCCTAGGGTAGTCATTTAAAACATAAAATTAACCAATCCCAGGGTAGTCATCTAAGGTAAAATGAAGCAATTCTAGGGTAGACACTTCATCTTTCAATTTGGGCTTAAAATGAATTTTCTTTTTATGTGAAGCAAAATCTTCACTTAGTTTAGAAAATTTTCATTTGGTGTTTAACAATTGAACCTTTGTTTGCTTTGTTTCAACGGTGATAGGCCTATGCTCTCCCCTTAACTGGGTGATCAAAATGCCAAACTCACCTATTTCTTTTATGTATTTTACAGCTTTGTTAAAACCTTGTAGAGAGCCTGCTCTTGTGGGAAAAAGTACTCACCCAAGAGGAACGACTCAAGTGGGTTCAAGCCAAAGCCAGGCTATTCCACCCCACTCTAAAATTTAAAGCAAAATTGGGGAAACCCTTTTTTGACGGTAGTGTGCATTGATAACCATCCCCAAAGCCTTTGTTCTAAAGGTAGGGAGGTCTCTTGAGGGAGTCTATCATTTTCCGCACCGAACAAAAACCCTTACTACGAACCTAGTGTAGTATCTTACTAAGTCAGTTTCCGAACATTGTTTCAATCACAGTGCAGGGGAGGGAAGAATCTACCCCCAAGATACTCACCATATAACTGCCAAGGATTTTTTGCTCAGGGGATCCGGTATCCACTTTCGTCACTCTGAGTACACACCTGGAAAAGACAAAAACACAGGCACCCTTTCGGGGGTGACATGGCTGTGTGAGTCGACGCAGTTCTAAGATGTGGGATGTTGATTGCTATGATGACCTACTTGAGAACTAAGAGTGAGTCTGTTTAAAGTGCTTGTCATGTGTAAAACCCGTTAAAACACTTTTTGAAAAACATTTTGGTTATACACTTGATGTTTAGCATAGGACTTAAGACAACTGTTTACAACTTGTTTGATGTGTTTTCACTACATTAATTTAGATAAGATCATCCAAAAACACTCATTTTCATATTGATCAATCTCATGTTACGAGATTGGAAATCCACAAAGTTTGTAAAGAAATCCGTTTCCAAAAGGATTAAGAAGCCAAAGAAACCCCTCAATCACAAGAAATTATTGAAGATGCAACGATTCTTATATCAAAGTCGAAAAGTTTTACTCAAATATAGAACCTTTCTTCATAGGTATCATGATTGTGTTAGAGGTCTTTTAGATGATTATGCTATAGAGCCCTTGTATTCACAAGCTTACTTTCAAAGAAGAGCCCTTTCTCAAAGGCATAACCATAGTCAACGCATTCGTTTCAGTTATATTCCCCAACCAGCAATTGAATATTCTACTCGTCCAAATCAAATTTTACAATAGAGAACTTAGAATACATTAGGCATCTATCATAAAATCCATCCTTTTACAAAGCCATGATCAAAATTTCATAAAGTACAAAATCATCCTTTTCTTGATCTTTTGCTTATATTCCCGCTAACAGGATTTTCATCCTTTCACTTAGGGAACAACACAAGCTACAAGATTAGAAATTTTGTGTAAGTCATAGAATCTTCATTCTATCCTGACTTTCATATATATCACATAAATTGCACTATTTCACTCTTTTGATCAAAAGTGAGTAGAATTTGGAGCAAAATCTATGCCTGTCTTCACGAGATCTCAAAAACAAATGGAAAAAGATGAGGGAGAAACCACAACCAGTAAAATGGGTGACCGAAATGAAAAAGAAGAGGAAACATTTAATCTTGATGAGTTAACAGAAGAAAAGCTTCAAGAAGCAGAACAAGATCCCCAATTCCATACTCTTATGGAAAGAATTCTAGAACGTAATAAAGAAAAATATTTTCTTTCATTAGCTAATCAAGGAGCTAAATTGCCTCACACCTTTGACATAGAAGGGATTAAACAAAATCCTGAAACTCCTCCTAATGACTTTAGTGCTCTTAACCAACAGATAAAAGAATTACAAGGGCAAATAAAGGAAATGCAAGGAGGTACAACAAAGAAATATGTTTTGGAAGACATATCTCCTTATCCATTTGATAGGAGTCTTCAAATGATCCCATTTCCAAAACATTGTGAAATTCCTAAGTATGATAGGTATAATGGAAAAACTAATCCCATTGACCATGTTAGGGATTTCTGAAACATGAGTCTTGAATTCGCCTATGACAATACTTACTTGATGCAATTATTTCCACGAAGTCTAGGTGTACAATCTATGGAGTGGCTTTCAAAAATCACTCCACCTATCAAAAATTTTGAGGAGTTGATAAATCAGTTTATCTCACAATACTCCTACAACATTCAACACCAAATAATAATGTTGGATCTTTGTAAAGTGAAACAAAAAGTAGGAGAACCCTTTACTACATTTTTACAAAGGTGAAGGTTATTTGCACGATATTCTCGTCCTATTCCTGAAAAGGAAAAGATGGATATCTTTATCAATAGCCTTGATCTAGAATTAAGCTATAGGCTTAACCTTCATTGTCCTCATAACTTTGAAAAATTGATTGAAAATGCAATCACCATTGAAGGGGCCTTGGTTAAAAGGGGAGTGATAAAACTTGATAATCCAAGTACATCAAATCAAAACAATAACGATAAAACAAGGTTTTGGAATAGAAACAAAAATGTTGTTAATGATGGCATAGTGGATGCAAATAATTTATGAACAAGACCATTTGTTTTCAATCTATCAAGTGCTCCACGAAATAATCCACAAGGAAATACAATTCAACAAGGAAACAACAATCAACAAGGACAAATTTCCAAGCAAGAGAACATGACCAATCAAAATACCAATCAAAATCATGGTAATTTCAATAATAATGTTGGCAATTCCCAAACATCAAATCCGTCTAGACCTTCATTCTTTTCAAATCGACAGACTTTTACCGCTTTGGGTCAATCTCTTGAGTCTGCTCTCAAGGAGCTTCTTGATAATAAGGTTATCACCTTACCACCACAAAGAGATTATGAGCCACGAGTTAAACCACCATCATGGAATGACTCATATTATTGTAATTATCATCGATGTAAAGGTCATAGAACAAACAATTGTCAAGCTTTGAAAAATCTAGTACAAGATTTAATTGACAATGGTACCATTACAATTGAGGGACATAATACCAATGATGATCATCAAGCATTCAAAGATCCTTTGCCAAACTACCAAAAGGGGGAAACATCGGATACCAAAGCCAAAAGTATACATAATGTTGAAGACAATATAATCCGTCACATTCACGTAGATGATAATTGGATTAATGTTATCAAAATCAAAGGAAAACAAGAATATCAACAGGTTAATGTGACAACAAGAGGTCAAGCAAAGTTTGTTTTAAAAGGAAGTTCATCTAAAACAACTATTTCTTCTCCAACTCAGTATAATCTGGTTGATCAATTGAGAAAAACATCAGCTCAAATTTCCATTCTTGAACTTCTCAAAATATCCCCCATACACAAGAATATTTTAGAAGAAGCTCTTATAAACACAACTGTTGATACTGATCTAGATGCAAACAAATTTCAAGCCATGGTGGGACATTTATCTTCCCCCACTTGTGTTTCATTTTCCAACAAAGATGATGCCTCTATGACACATCCACATAATTCCTTGCTCTACCTTGAAGTCATGATCCATAAACATCGAATTAGACGTGTCTTAATAGATGGAGGAGCCGGTTTGAATATTTGTACCTTAAAATTAATAAATGCCTTAGGAATATCAGAAAATGAAATTGATCCACGAAGGAAGATAACCATCAAGGCATATGATGATGAGGAAAGAGCTTCTAAAGGATTAATATTATTGCCTATCAGAGTGGGACATGTTGTGAAGAATACTTTTTGTCAGGTTCTAGATCAAGATCTGTCTTATAACATACTTTTGGGCCGTCCATGGATCCATGATATGCAAGCAGTACCATCAACATATAATCAATGTATCAAGTTTCCATATGATGGACAAGAAATAACTATACAAGCTAATTACAATAGTACCCAAACTTGTTCAAATCTTAGAGTAACTCAAGATGTCTTTGTGCCACACAATAGAGAAGCTCTTGTTGTTTCTTCTTCCAATCTACAAGTTCAATTGCAAGAATTGACAAAGAATCTTGATACTAAGTTGAAGTTTAAAGACAAAGGGGTAGGTGAATATTCACTATCTCTTTCTACTTTACCTCCTTCTCCAAGATCACATGGTTTACCAACTTTATCAAATCAAAAGATTGCAACCGCTTCTACATCTCAAGCTTCCACGCCAATTACAAAGTTTGATGGAAAATTCATTAGAGCTAATACCACTGAAGAAGAAGCTGAAGATAGGGACATCCTAAATTGGCTATACAAAGATGAAGATGAATCTCTCTTGCACATTAAGTTGCCTAAAGAATAATATGGTAAAGGGTACGCTATCATGCAAAAGATGGGCTATGAAGGGAATGGTCCTATAGGGAAACGAAGAGAAGGAATTGTGGAACCAATTCAACCTATTTCAAAGCATTCAAGTGATAAAACAGGACTTGGATATGGTAAAGATAAAGAAGAATCTACTTCACAGCAGACCCAATTAATTCATGAAGGAGGATCCGTGTCAGATAAATCTCATGAATCAGTTTTCCAATTGCAAAATAGTTCAGATAGTGATTCTAATGAATATGAATGGGACACCATTTATAATGATGAATTTTGCAGGGATAAACAAGTTGATACTATACACAAATATGCACCTGTTATTATACAAGGAAAAGGCTCAAGGCCTCCACTTGATTATGTTTTACAAAGCGATCATGACTCAAGTGAGGAAGAATCAGATTCTAACGAGATTGATAATCAACAAGAGAATACCATCATAGACCTTGTCTACCATGAGGATGATAACCATATCATGACTTTGACAATTCAAGACCTTACCCAACCTAATGATCCTATGCCCTTAGTTTATCCAGAACTTATTGATTGGGACATTGACGCACCTATCCATATTCCTACATTCAGTAATGATGAAGACATTATAAATTTCCTTTGTTCCTCAAATGAAGAAAACAATTGTTTCATTCAAGAGTCTTATACTCATGATTTTGATAAGGAGAGTGTTAAGTCTCTTAGCTGCAAAATAAATGAAATAAAAGATGAATCTATTGGTGAAAACCAAAAAATGGCAGTGATAGATCAAAACAAGAGAAAAATAAAGAGCGAATCTGATAGTGAAAACCTTTCTGAGGAATTGAAGGATGAGAAACTTGACACTCTTCCCAAGTATTATAATGAAAGATCTTCTATTTTGATCGAACCAACAGAATCAATCAACATAAGTATAGCAAAACAGCCAAAAGTTTTGCAAATTGCAGCATCATTAACAGTTGAAGAAGTCCAGAAATTCATGCAATTCTTGAAAGATAATCAAATTAACTTTGCTTGGTCATATGCTGATATGCCAGGGTTAGATCCTAATCTGATAATGCATCATTTATCTATTAAACCAGGAGTAAAACCTGTAAAGCAAAAGCTTAGAAAAATGCATCCACATGTTGCATTATTGGTCAAAGAAGAATTAAAGAAGCTTTTGGATGTTGGATTCATTCGAAATATTGACTATGCAGAATGGATTTCAAATATTGTACCTGTTTCAAAGCCAGATGGAAGGATCAGAGTTTGTACAGATTTCAGGGATTTAAATAAAGCTTGCCCCAAAGATGATTTTCCTTTGCCTAACATAGACATGATTGTTGACTTAAGTGCTGGTCATGCAATGTATTCATTAATGGATGGATTTTCAGGATACAACCAGATAAAAATTGCACCAGAAGATCAAGATAAAACAGCGTTCACATGTCCTTGGGGTACTTATTGCTGGAATGTAATGCCATTCGGGTTAAAGAATGCTGGAGCTACTTATCAAAGAGCAATGACAACTATTTTTCATGATATGATGCATACATTCATGGAAGATTATGTTGATGATTTACTTGCAAAATCTCATACACGAGATGAACACCTGGACATCTTGTCAAAAATCTTTATCATAATGGAGAAATTCAATGTTCAACTAAATCCAAAGAAATGTTTCTTCGTTGTTACATCTGGAAAACTCCTAGGGTACATTGTTTCAGAAAAGGGAATAGAAGTTGATCCAGAAAAGGTACAAGCTATAATGGACATGCCCCCACCACGAAATATCAGTCAATTAAGATCATTGCAAGGAAGATTACAGTCTATTAGAAGGTTTATAGCTCAACTGGCAGACAAAAGCTTTCCATTTACACATTTATTGCATAAAAATGTTCCATTTAAATGGGATGACAAATGTGAAGCAGCATTCAATTAGATCAAGCAATATCTTACGCATTCACTAGTTTTAATTCCACCTATTCCAAGAGAGCCACTCATACTCTATATTTCAGCAACAGAAGTATCTTTGGGCGCATTGCTAGCACAAGAAGACTATACAGGTAAAGAAAGGGCCATATATTATATCAGTAGAACCTTAACAAGACATGAGTTAAACTACAGTTTCATTGAAAAAGCTTGTCTTGCAGTAGTGTTTGCTTCTCAAAAGTGGTGACATTATATGTTGTCTCATACAGTCAAGCTGATAACAAAGATTGATCCATTGAAATACCTATTAAGCAGAGCTACTTTAACAGGAAGACTTGCAAAATGGGTAATGATATTAAGTGAGTTTGATATTCACTATGTAGATCCAAAAGCTATTAAAGGACAGGTCATTGCAGATCAGTTGGCTGAAGCTCCTTTACAAGAAGACAATCCAATGCACATTGAGTTTCTTGATGCAAATGTCTTTACAGCAACAATTCAGAGACCGTGGGCATTGTACTTTGATGGATCTTATACACAATATGGCTCGGGGGCAGGGATTCTTTTTGTTACACCTGAAGGACATACCATTTCAAGAACATATTGGTTGATGTTTCCTTGCACAAATAACATAGTTGAATATGAGGCATTACTCATAGGATTGAAGATAGGTTTGGAATGGCAGATTTTAGAGCTGGAAGTTTATGGTGATTCACAACTTGTCATTAATCAAATTAATGATGATTATCAAACTAAAGATGATAAGTTGCTACCATATAAGAACATGGTGGATGATTATAAAAAATATTTTGTGTCAATCAAGTTTTCACAAATATCAAGGATTGACAATAAAGCTACAGATGCAATGGCTACCATTGCTTCTTTATTACAAATATCAGAAGATCAAACCAAGTATGAATTCTTGGTGGAACAATTGTTTTCTCCTGCATATGATAATCCTGAAACCCAAGTTATATGTCATTTGACTGGTTCAGATTCACCATTATATGGCAAGACTTATACCTATTTGAAAGATAACATCTTGCCTTTAGATTTATCCCGCAACCAAAAACGGAATTTCATTCGTCAATCATCCCGTTATACCTTAATTGCCAATATCCTTTATCGACGTGGTCTTGATGGTACACTCCTTAGATGTCTTGAACGCGATGGATCTGAAAAAGCCTTACAAGAGGTTCACGGTGGTATTTGTGGAACTCATTCGAGTGGTTTGACCTTAGCCAAGAAACTTGTCAGAATGGGATACTATTGGCCTACCATGGAGCAAGATTCTTTTAATTTTGTCAAGAAGTGTTCTAAATGCCAGATCCACGGGAATCTTATTCATGCACCTGCACAAGAACTGCAACCTTTCATTTCGACATGGCCTTTTTCTCAATGGGGATTAGATCTTGTTGGTAAAATACATCCTTCATCATCAAATGGTCATAAATTTATCATTACAGCTACTGAGTATTTTACAAAATGGATTGAAGATGTTCCTCTAACAACAGTGACTAGTAAACAAATATCTTCATTTATCTTGAATTACATTATTTGTAGATATGGAATTCCTAATTCTATTGTTACGGATAATGGAAGACCTTTTAAGAATCAGGATGTTGATGAACTTTGTGAAAGATTTCACATCCAACACAGGTTCTCTACACCTTATTATCCACAGGGTAATGGTCAAGCAGAAGTTTCTAACAAAACCATCTTGAAGATATTGAAGAAAATAGTAAATGATGCTGGACGTGATTGGCATGTTCAACTCAACCCAGCTTTGTGGGCATATAGAACCAGTGTTCGCACACCAACAGGAGCTACACCATATGCTTTAGTCTATGGAGCAGAAGCAATTTTACCATTAGAAGTTGAAATACCTTCGCTTAGGGTTTCACTCAAGGGATTGATAAGTGATGAAGACTACAGAGTTTCTCGCCTTCAAGAGCTCGAACTGTTAGATGAAAGATGCCAACATGCAGCCGATCATTTGAAAGGTTATCAACAAGTTATGTCTCGTAGTTATAATCACAGAGTTAAACCACGGGCATTTCAAGTGGGTGACTTAGTTTTGAGAGAAAATCCATGTAATCAGCAAGACAGAGAAAAGAAAGGCAAATTTGAACCTAATTGGCTTGGTCCATTTGTCATTATAGCAGCATATGGTTCTGGTGCATATCAGTTATCCACATCAGAGGGGGGCCTGTTTGAAGAGCCAATCAATAGTATTCATTTGAAGAAGTTCTATGTCTAAAAATTCCTAAAAAAAATCAAAAAAATCATAAAAAGTCCTGAAAAATAAAAAAAATATTAAAAAAATAAAAATCATAAAAAGTCCTGAAAAAATAAAAATAAAAATTAGAAAAATCTTTAAAAAGTACAATAAAAACAAGTGGTGAAAACTTGGCAAACAAGCGCTACTTGTGATCAACATGGGCTCCTTCATTTATTAGTTTATGTCTTGTTTTCACTTTCGGCATCATCCATCCATGACTATCATCTGTATATATCTTTCATATCCATATTATGTAGTGGGAATCTTTAGGTTTCATCATGGCTTGATGAAATTTGTACATATCTTTTATCTTTAGGTTGTGTTTACACTAGGGGAAAAAATGCAGAAACATACACTGAACAAATAGGAGAGGACAACAAGCTTTTTGAATATCACAAACAGACATAAAACAGTTTGACAAAACACAACAAACATTGTCGTATCAAATCAACCAAAACATGTTTATTCAATGCCAATGGAAATCGAAACAACATGATCCAAACAAATATCGAAATGAGAATATCAATGATGATAATCAAAATTGGATGATCTTAATCTGAATAAATATTTGAAATACTTTAAGCAAGAATGGAATGGTTGTTTGATTTTCTATCATATTTCTGGAGTGATTCAATGATGTACTGAACTAGAAGAGCAAGGAAGGAGTATGATTTTTATTTGTCTACTGTTTGCGAGGAAATCATTAGTACTATGTAAATTGGTCGCGAGACATGCTCTACTATGTATCATGGATGACATTTCAGAATTTGCATGGGAAAAGGATTAACTCTTGTCTGTTTATGCAAGCAATACTCAGGTCATCTCGGTTCAATTATACCTAGGTGCTTGTATTAACTTGCTATATTAAAAATCATGAAAGCAATACTCAGGTCATCACTGGTGCTAACCTACCCTTTGATGCTTGTATTAACTTTCAACATTTCAAAGCTCTATGATGATACAAAAAGCACAAATAAGCTCTCCGAATGGCAATATTGTATGAATGTCTTGCATGGTTAGTATAGATTGCATTCATATTAGAATTTGCATTTTGCATTTATAGATTTATAAAAGCTAGCAAAGAATCAAATGTTTATATCTTTTCAAATACATGACTAAGTATATTTTGACATTCACAAAAAAAAAAAAACATCATTTCATACATTTTACATTTTTGCATTAGAAAATTATAAAAAGCATACATTACATACATCATATACTATATACATTCATTCATCAAATAAACTTCATCTCATACAATCATGTATATAAATATCATAAATCATGAAACCATCATATAGTACACATCATATGGATACATCATATATCATGTAAAATCATCGCTGCATTTCATATATCTCAAAAATGAATGTCAAAATGTACAAATATGTCAACTACAAAAGATATAATATCATCAAAAATGTGATCATCTCACGGTGTATACAAAATGTCTCAACAGAATATCATAAGAGAATCATATACAATGCACTAGGCAGAGCTATCCTCTGATGGAGCTGGCCTAGGACCTGTACCACCTGCCCCTGATGGACCTGTACCACCTGCCCCTGATGGACCTGCTCCGCCTGTCCCTGGTGGCCCTCTAGGAGGTAATGGCTGTGTCACACCCCTACTAGTAGTACGAGAGCAACCATGAGTAGACCGTGACTGAGTGTAGCTCTCTCTCTGCTCAGGTGGAACTAAATCATGATATCTAGTCCGATAGAACTCTGCCTCTCGTGTGGCTCTGGTAACCTCCCTCATCATGTCACCTAGCAAAGTGCTACCTGCTACTCTCTGTAGGCTATTTGCTAAGGCAATGGCCTACTCACCCTGTTGTCTAGCTGCATCTCTCTCAGCAGTAATCGAAGTCACCTGACCCTGCAACTATGAAATCAAGGCCTGTGCATGTGATAACTGAGCCTATAAGCTCTGTACTATACTCTACAGAGACAATATCTGACCTGCTACAGTTGGATCTACAGAAGGGGATGGGTTAGTATGCCTCATCTGTGGTCCACCTCTACCTCCTCTACCTCCTCTGCCACCTTTCCTACCACCTCTCCTGTCACCTCTATCTCCACCCCTATCATCACCACCATCATCTCCATTTGAGTCATCATCTCTACTACTCTCCTCATCATCACTATCCTCTAAATCATCATCTCCTGACTCTGAGTCCCTCTGTCGACGTCTCTGAGCAATAATAGGAGCAACAGCCTCATCAGGATCAAACATACGTGGCGGTGGATGCTCTAGGACATACTGTACATACTCTGGTGTCGCCCCTGCATCAAGAACATCCACCCGGTAATCCCACATCTGTGCTCCTAAACTGGTGAACTCTGCCACCGCTGCCTCATAAGAGATCCGTGGGCCCCACACTGCAAGCTCTGTCTGTCGCCGCACATAAATGGCTGAACCCACAGGCATACCCTGAACCCGACCAAACTGTCGCAATACTCGCCCAGCAAGAAATCTCTCCAGGATCCATGTAGTTCGTCCAATCAAAAATCTAGAGGTACATACATATGGCATCTCCCTCGCATCCTCTAGCCATGGCTCACAATCCAAATATGGCCTCCAGCATACTGTATCTAAACTATCTAAAAGTCGCTGCCAATATACTAGTTTGCCCAGTCTAGGCTGAGCGATAATATGCGCATATCTCCATCTGTATGCTCGACCAGCTGGTCGATGTCCTCGGGTCAATGGACGTAAAACAACAAAGTGCTCCCATGCCCATATCTATAGTAATGAGCACCCAACAGCAAAACTCCAGCCTCTACCATATACAATATGATGTAGCTCGTCATATAGGTGGGCTAGCATACAGGTACCCCATGCATACCGTGTCCCCTGCATCACCATACTCTCCAAAACATGACCCCATCCGATCGCAAACCCCTTCGACCTATGGTCGGGGCACAACACACCTCCAATGAATCCTGCAAGCACAGCTGGTAATGGTGGATAGGTATCCGTAATGTCACCCCATGGGATGAAGTATTCGGCAATCTGATCATCTCTGAATATCCGTCTCAAAGAAAGAGTACCCCCAACCTCTCGTCTATCAAAAACAACTATCTCTCCCATCACTGGGATCCGTAGGATGCGATATACGTCCTCGGGGGTCACTGTAATCTCGCCTGTCAGTAAATGAAAAGTGTTGGTGTCGCTATGCCACCGCTCTGCAAGTGCTGTCAATAGGGCCTTGTTGAGGCGAACCTCGGGCATATCAAGTAATGAAGTCAAGCCGCATGCATCAATCACATCTCTATCTGACTGTAACAAATGCGGAATCAATGACCATGTACTCGGAAAAGTCTCTCATAACTGCAAGACACCTAGTCTCTCCTGTTCATATACATCATCAAAACAACATCAATACCAAATCATCCTAATGTATCAATCCAAAATTGAATATCAAACTATTTGTTTTTCATCATCATGGAACGCAAATAATCAACATCAAGTTTCTTTCTAACAACTTTAGGAGAAAACTTATCTGTCCTATTTGTTTTTAACAACTTTAAAAGCAAATTTATCACCTACTATTTGTTCTCCAACAACTTTGGAAACAAATTTATCATTTACAACAACATAAAATCAAAGGCGCTGCAAAATTGGTTGAATGTGCTATACAATTCATTATCAGCGCTATAGAATAAATTGCGCTACAAAACATATTAATCGCGCTACAAAATCAATTATATGCGCTATGATATATTTTGTGCTACAAAATTTGTCAATAGCGCTACAATACATATCAAATGCGCTATGAAATCATGTGCGCTACGCAAATGATTAACTGCGCTACGAAACTCATCAAGGGCACTATGATATCGTATGCGCTATGAAAAATGTTGAATGCGCTATGATACACCTTAAGGGCACTATGATATTGAATGCGCTACGAAAAGAATTGTATGCACTACGAAAAATGTTAAGGGCACTAAAACTCAATTTTTTTGCAATAAACATTGAAAACGTGCGCAAAACAAAATTTTCGAGAGACAGAGATTTACGAGACACATACCGGAGGTCTGTAGTGCGCTGGCTGCTGATGACGTCGGATACGCTCGAAACGGTGCTGGTGAACTAGAAGTGCCATGATTATCAACTTAGAGCTCAATATTTGCAAAATTTTACTAGGTTAAAATTGAAAATGACATGGAAAATGACATTTTTAACCTATATAATGGTAAAATTGGGGCATTTTTATCATATTTTCACATAGCAGGGGCAATTTCTTTATCAAAATTTTCATTTCATATCTCTTTGGGTCAATTTCTTCAAATCATTAGTTTCGAACGATGAATCGACATCTTCAAAATCATAAAAATCAAAAAAATTTACAAAAATCATTAAAAAATTCAAAAAAATTCAAAAAAATTCAAAAAAATTCAAAAAAATTCAAAATCATTCAAAATCTTATCGATTCATCGTTCGCGGGGGCATATACATATCATTATTTCAACAGTCAACATTTGGGGCAAAATTCAAAATTCTTTGAAGCAATGCGTAAAACACATCACTTCAAAGAGGGGCAAAATGTATACACCTTAAAATGGTCACATCACATTGTCTGGTAATTAATTAAAATATTTGAATTCTATCTGCGTATAAATAAATTTAAATAATTTATTTATATTTCTTCATTCTTTTATTTTGATTAAATAAATAAGTTTATTTAATCATCTTTTCATATTCATTTCTTAATTAATTAAATAAACATTACGATTTATTTATATTAATTATCAAAAATCTTCGTTTGAATATCTTATTCAAATAAAGATTAAAATATTATTCTTCTTCTAAATATCATTTACAATTAAATATTCCAAAATATTTAATTATTTCCTCTAATTCAATTTAAATATTCACTCTTAAAATCATTTCAAAATTCTTCTAATTCAATTTAAAAATCTATTTATAATTAAATATTCCAAAAATATTTAATTAAATCTTCTAAAATTTCATATTCTTCTAAAGTCACATCATAATTAAATATTTCAAAATATTTAATTAAATCTTCCATAGTTTTTAAAAATCAAAATCAAATGCAATAAATTAAATAAATTTATTTATTTAATTTGGGATTTATCTTCAACTCTGGGAAACAAACGGTTAAAACAGAAAATTAAATTTCTGCGTTTTTGTGCAGCTTGTTCCCGTGGGTTGAAGACAGGAATCCATCCTTCTCTCCAACCTCTCAACCTCTCCCATTTTCTTCTCAACCTCTCCATCTCTCACCATTCAAACTTACCAGACAATCTCACAGCCGTAGATTCTTGCCAGCCAGGATGGAGCCTGCAAAAATCTATAAATACAGCTGCCGGGAGCTCCAAATCATATAGAAGTTTTCAGTAAAATAACTATAGGCAAATTCCATAGTATTCATAGCATTCATAGAGTATTTTCAAAGCATAGATAGTATAGAATCATAGCAATAGCAATAGAATCATGATATCTTTCATTCACAGCCCCTGTGCATAATCACAACCCCTGTTCATATCTGTATTAGTAATTCCATTTCATCAACATATAGAATAGTGAAGTATTTTCCTTTATTGCATAATCGTTTTACAAGTTGTCATTTGAAGGAAGCCTAGCTTATACAATCTGAGAGCAATAACTTCAAAAGAAATCACTGTAGATAGAGGAAAATGGGACGGCTCTGAAGAAATTATGTTTATTTTTATTTCAGTTTCTTTAGATTAAGGTTTCATTTAGTGTTTTGTTTTCAATTAGATTTAAATAAATAAACAACAACACAATGACAATTCTTAGAATAATTCAGTTGATTGATGTGAATTGTTGGTAATCATAGGGTGGCCTTTATGATTTACAAAGCATGGGAAGTTGGGTCTACAAATGGAGTTTCAAAATGCTAGAAGTGAATGAACAGTGGTTGCCCACTTAGAACATCAACCTAAAACTCACCATGCTCATCAAATTTAGCATAGTGGTGATTCTTGAGATCCTACTCAAACAAGGAGTTAAAAGAAATAGAAAAAGGAGAAGGGTTGAAAGAGCTATTCTAATTCTAGGCTATGAATGAACAATAATTATGGAGGCTACTACAGTAGAAAAAACTTCCTAAAACTAATTTTTGCTTGACCAAGAGAAACATATAGCTGCACAAAACCAGTGCAATCTTCTAAGGCCTGTTGATTTTTAGATTGTACATGCACATCATGAACATACAATTGAACTAATTTGTAACAGTGGAATAAAGAAGCCTAGGCTAACTTTACATAGTAGCTTGTCATCAACAAGTGCCAAAAGTATGGGCTGAAAATTCATCAAATACCATAATAGTAAATACCATTATCACAACCATTCAAGAAACTACAACCTAAAACTAACAAGGAAGCTAAACTATGCATTCAAGATGAGAAAACTCAAAGAAAACATCCATAAAATCATGCAATGCTTCCTTTTATATTTGCAAAATGCCCCTTTACACTAGTTCTCCAACACTTACAAATGAGGAGCAAGCCCCTATTTATAGTTTCCAAAGCCCAAATAAATGGCTAGGATTTAATCACAATGTGTGGCTCAGATTCTATACAAGTTGGGGGTTCACCTACCCCAATATTTCTCATATTTAAAATATGCTATTTTGTCCTCTTCCCTATTTTGTCTTCTAGTGACCATGGCACTATAGCAATTTTGTCTTTTAGTGGCTGTCATCCCTACTGTAGCTGAAACTATCAAATTCTTCCTTCTTTTTGGTGCATCTATAGTACCCTTAAACCAATTAAGTGCATCCTTTTTGTAGATTGGTGTTTCTAAGAAGTAGATATGTTGCTCCTAATCTGGATGGACAACTCCTGACAATCACAGTTGTTTGGAGGAAGATAGAATAGCTCCCTTCTGCTCCTTGTTCAAAAGCATTTCTCAACTTGGTATTGCCTGAAACAGATTCCTAAGCGAGCTTATTCAATTAGGTAGAACTCCCCTTGATGTCAATATTCAGATAAGCAACTCCTTTGGTGTTTGCAATCACCCTCCGAGCATAGCAAAATCTATGTTTTTAGCATGGTTCCATGAATCCTGCACACAAGAGGTGTAGTAAGTTCTTTCATACATATAAATCAAGGAAAATGTTAGTCAAATCCTACAAACACATTGTTAGATCCAACCATGCATCATTAAAAATCATAATATTCATCATTGTTCCACATTTGGAGCTCAGGTTGACCATAAACATAAATGTGGGTTTAGGGGTGCAAGTGTAGGAAGGTCAAAGGATGTTTGGCATCTCTGTTGCTAAGCAATGAAATTTAGAGCACGAAGACCCGCAGGTGGAAGTCCACATTGTGGGAACCATGGGTTCCTCATACGCTAAGGGCTACGTGCAAAATTTTTGACCAATTTAGGAGATGCAGGAGAGAGCTACTAGGCCACCATCATATGCTCGCCTTTAGGAATAGCGTTGGAGGGACGATGGTCTATAGAGCCATAACTCTTAGCAATTTTTTTTTTTTTTCATTTTAAGGACATGTAAGATGCATTAGAAGGGTTCTTAGACCTTTCCTCAATGATTTGGAACTTTTTAGAAAATGTGAAAATCTGGAATGTGAAAGCTTGAGGGCCCATTGCCTTAGAAATAACATTGAGCACCCAAAAACCCATGGACAATAATAGAGGGATGGTGGGCTAGAAGTAAGTTCCCACAGACGGAGACAGAGGGATGGTGGCCCACAAGGAAGTTCCCATAGATGGTGATAGAGTGATGGTGGCCCACAAGAAAGTTCCCGCAGATGGTGACGAAGGGATGACAATCTACAAGGAAATTCCTGCAACTTCACAAAATTTAGTAAATTTGAGATTTTTCAATTTTAACACATGGGAAAAGGAGTAGAAAGAGTGCCAAGACATATTTCCTTAAGATTTGACTCATTTTGAAAAATGTAAAAATTTGGAATGCGAGAGCCAGAGAGTCCACCACCTTTTGTAACAACATTGCTTAAATGAACTTCCACAGACAGACTTCGACAAGTAGAATTTTGCGGTGAAATTTTCACAATGTCTAAATGCATTGAAATTTTGATGTAAACCCCTTTAGGCATGTGAAGAAACTCATTTTATGGGCCCTAGATGATGAAAACTTGAAATTTGCACCCTTTTTGGAAATGTAGAGATTTGGAAGGGGGAAGCCAGAGGATCCGTCGGCCTTAAAACAATAATCCGCACATGGAAACTTGCACATGGTGACCAACACATGGGGACCCACAAATAATTTTCTGCGAACAGCAAAAGAGGGACAATGGCCTACAAAGGAATTCCTGTGGATGGTGAGGGAGGGACGGCATCCCACAAGGCAATTCTCGCAACTTCACAAAACTCAACAAAACCTTGGAAGTTCACTTAGGCATCATAAAAGCATCCCAAATCCATAGGCAACTTGTCCCCAAAGTAAAAAAAAGAAGGCAAAAGTGAAGCACGTGAGCAGGGACCAAGTCAGTAGGAGCAAGGAAAAAGCAAAAAGGGGCGAAGGCTTTGTTTCTCTTCTCAAATTTGAAAGCCTTAGGTTAAAATGAAGGGTAGGGAGTAGCATTTATAGGCCAATTACCATTAATTTCAAGCATTGATTTCTCAGTATGACAAACCCAGGTTAGGTGAGATGTGAAAACCTACGCTCATTTGGATGCTTGGCAAAGGCTCAAATGGAGAAACTAAGTGCGGAGCCCACCATGTGGGCGGAAGTTGGGTGTTAGTCACTACTTAGTCGTGAAACACGAGTGGCAACCTACATGAGGCGACCCGCAGTTGCGAGTCCACGAGACTGGATGGATGATGGGGCAAAAAATCCAAGGGAAACCCATATGCCAAGTTCTGCAAAGGAAAATTACTTGATGAAACTTAGATAGGAGAATTTGGCCAAAGGGAATTTGATCATTTTAAGGCACATGACCAACTTGATCTTAGGAATAGGGGTTCGCAAAGTGAGGCAAGAGCAAAACAACCCGTCAAGAGTGAAAAAAGGGGGATCCCTACCTTTGACAAGGCGTGTGTACAAAATATGCACAATAAATGGTGACTTGCTAGGGAAATGCTCTAGAGCATTTTGATGAAAAATTGGAATCACAAACCCAAAATCTCTAGTTCTAATCCTCATGCTAGGGAAAACAAACCAGATGCTCGACCAAAGGATTAAAACCACTAGTCAACCCAACCTTCAGTATGTTGAAAATACAAGTGTGCAATTGCATTAATGCCCATCCTTAAGTGACTACAAGAACCTAAGCTTTGTCAAGTTAAGCTATGCAGTTTATTCTTACCCCAAAAGCATCCAAGACATTTCCTCACTACCAGTCAGGCATCCATAGCCCCGATGAGGTTGTCACTATGATTCTCATGAACATTACTCTACTACCGTCCAAGTGTCCATAGCCCCGGTAGAGTTGTTCATATCCTCTTAAAAGTTGAATTTATTTTCTTTTGATTTTCAATTTTTTTCTTCTTTTTTTCTTCTTTCAATTTTTCTCTTTTCAATTATTTTTATTTCCACCTGCAAGAAATGAAGCTTGCACTCAGGGCTGAGAATCACAGTGGTGCTAAAGCATAATTTAAGATTTTCACTTAACTGGACTTCACAAAAGGACCTACAATGACCTCCAGATTCTTAAAGTATGTGAGAGATATGAGATTTCATAATACATCAAAATTAGACCAACCAACGACTTATCCCCTTTCAGTCAAACATATAGATCACTTGGCACTAACAGAAGACCCTCATGGTCTATTCTAAAAACTTGATTAAATTTTATCAAAGAAATACATAGAATAGCCCTAGGGAATAAGAAATGGGTGTTGTGCACGTAAACATACCCACTGGGCGGGTGCATGAAGTTGGGTACCAAATTTTTGGCCACTTATGAATTTTTTTTTAAAAACACACTTGCGTTATAACGTGAGCGTGTTATAACACACACGTGTTATTTCGCATTAAAAAAAAGAAAAAAGTGAAATTATTTGCCTTGGAATACCAACCCAAAGGCTTGGAGGGCATTCCCAACAAGGCCAGAGATGTGTTTTGCAAATTCTATAATTTTTCACATAATCGGGTTCGTTGCTCACCATCAAAGTTGCATCTAGTTCAATATTGACAAAATTGAAAACATGGGTAATGTTAGGTTCTCTCTTAGCTATCCAGCGATGTAATTTTTTTCACTTTTTAGACAATGTTAAGCCTTTCATCCATAATTTCTTTTGTTTGTATGTCTGTTTTTTGCCAAAAAGTAGTGTTTAGTGTTTTTTTTGTTATAAATTAACCGTTCATGAAAATTTCAAATAAATTACATTTTTAGAAACTAGAATCCATTCTACAAATTGAAAAAAAGAAAAGAAAAAAAAATCAATTATTTTCAGAAATTTGTAGGGGGAGCACTGCCAAAATTATGCTTTTTAGGAAGTGCCCACTTAGAAAATTAGTAAAAAATCAAATATTCATTAAAAAATTATCAGAAAAATTGTACGCCAACTAGATGCTATTATCTAACTTCTAAATATAGTGATTTTAAAAATAATACAAAAAATTTCACCATACTCAAGTCATACAAGAGTTGCTATGTTATGCTTTTCTGACAAAAACAACACCAATTTTTGTACATCCATCTTTTGAACCCCTTAATCTTAACCATTTTCAAAATAAATTAGTAGTTTAGAAAGTAGACTCGGAGCACTTCGATCCTTGTTTTTGTTCTATCTCAAAATTTTGAGTTTAACTATCCTCAATTTCATGTCCAAGGCCAGTATTTCCTGATTTCAGGAAAAAAAAAAGTGGCCACTTAAGCCCCCTTTTTTGGAACCATCCTGGTGCACTTACCCCACCTTCAAGTAGAGGAACACCTGAGTAGAGCAGCAATAAAACGGAAGCAAAGCAAAAATAAAATAGAAGGAAAACACCCTACACTCACCAAAGTGGGAAAGCGAAAGAAAAAAGCAAGGAAACTTCTCTAAAGCAACCTAACCTACAACAAACCAACTAACCTAATGAAAGCAAGAAAGCAAGCTATATACAAGAAACCTACACTACTCAAAATGAACTAGATGTACAAAGATATTTACAAAGGACCACATTCAAACAAGGAAAACTAACATTTATGCCCGTTGGATTTTGTAATGCACATACAAGCAGCAGGGCAATCATTACAATCCTAAGCCACAAAAATTCATCTTTCTATTTAGAAAAATAAAACTTTATAGTGCAACATTCAGATTCAATAACATCATTAGGAAAAATTAAAAGCTGAAATAGTTCATCAAGCCCATGATCGATCCACAAACAAGTCCATCTTTCCCCATTACCATATGCAAAATGATAAATGCAGCTATAAATATTAATAGGAGCAAGGAAGGATAGAACCTGATGTCACCACGTGGAGGTGGAAATGTCTGATAGTCGAGAGCAAGGACCTCATCATTGGTAGTCATGTTGGAAACCTCGAGTGGACACACTAGATGGTTCAATATCCCTCTTTTATTATAAATTTGTAGATCACAATCAAATTGATTAGGTAGTACACATTGTGAAGAAAAAATTTCAAATATGTGGAACCTTGTACCTGATCTCAGGCTTGCATAAGGCTGGGAGAATGGGACACTAGAGACCTCTTCCAAGCTACCAATGGGACCTGCAGCCTCTATTGGTTGTCCTTCAATGATATACACTTTGTCTCATCGATCTTCTCTAGTCTGCAGTTCCATTTGATTATTGTTCTCAAAAGGAAACACGTTGCCCCATCTCGCTTCCCTCATGCTGATCTCAATTTTATAATGTTCCATGTCAAAGAAACATGACATGGATGAATCTGTCCTATTGCAGCTCTCAGAATGTATAGGCGAACAAACAATGATCAAGGCAGAAGGAATCCTAGTTGCCACCCGTAGTTGGTAGGAAGCATCATCTCC
Organism: Sequoia sempervirens; assembly: GCA_007258455.2. Taxonomy (NCBI): domain Eukaryota; kingdom Viridiplantae; phylum Streptophyta; class Pinopsida; order Cupressales; family Cupressaceae; genus Sequoia; species Sequoia sempervirens. The sequence goes on along the minus strand of VDFB02000363.1, from coordinate 5,393,640 downwards.
GTTGGAAGCCACCAAGATAGCCTCACCTTGGTCTTCTTCTCCTTGCAGTTTGTGTGGCTTACCATGATGTTCACTCATTTACTCTTGTTCACTATTGTTGTAGATGGAAAATGAGTTCCTCTCCCAATCTGAGAGCTCTAATGTTTCACTATTTGGAGGTTCAAGTAGTATATCCCCATCATTAATTTCTTCTAAAATGTACTCTTCTCTAGTGTCGCTATACTTTTGTGGCACAATTCCAAGTGGAAAGAAATCAGCAAGTGACACGGGCCTATTGAGGGGATCAATGTATGACGATTCATCCGCCTCTAAAATTCCTCCATAAATTCTATTATCCATCACATATAAATGTTCTACAAGAGGGAAAGACTCTTGATGCCCGATGGACAACCTCCCCATTTTTTCTACTTCATCATTTAGAGGCTTGGGATTCTATTGATCTTCTTCCATTGTTGTCCCAACACCTTCCTAAGGACTACTTTTAGCTAAGTTGTCACTTGGTTTTGGCTCTTGGTCCTCTAGTTCGATCCTTGAAGAAACTACAGGAAGCAATGCACTTGGCTGCCCCACTTGCTCTTTAACTTGCTCGATGGCCTCTTGTCATAGTTCACACGTGAACTCAGAATGTGCTGAATCATGGAGCCTACACCATCCTGGTAGAAATAAAACTTCCAATTCCACTTGGTGTCTTAGCTCTGGCCAATCCCTTTCTAGTCTTGACATGAGCTCATTATATCTTTCCACTATCAGATCTTCATCATCAGTTGGGAAGGAAGTTTGATAGTAGACAGTCATGACCTGTGGTTGTTCCCACTCCTCTAAATCTTCATTTTCAGATGCTTGATCAATATAATTTATGAAGGAAAGGTCCTCTAATCTTATTTCACTTATTCTTTTATCATCATTTTTTTCTACTGCAAGGCTTTCAACCTCTTCTTCTTTATGATTCTCATCATCTACATTGGCTATGCCAACATATACTATTGTGAGTTCTTCAGATTCATCTTGTGTGTATATCCTTTCAACTGTTAGTCATTCTTCTTCTTGAGTGGGGAATTTCTCTTCACTGATGGAGAAAATATTTTCTACTTCCCTTCCAACCAAACTTTCATCAAAGCTCCTTGTTGTCCCAAGGAAATCAGCTCCTTCCTCTTCATTTTTCAGCCACCATGTCTGTTGTCCCAACACTTACTTCTATGAAGCTTCTTGGCCCAACTTCAATATGTTGTTCTCCAGATGTTGACAACTATCCTATCTCATGGGATGACTCGTCTTCAATGAGATTTGGTTGCTCTAACTTGTTCAAACAACTCTTGACTTTGGTAATGATGTCTAGACATGATGGACAAGTAAATTTTGAATGTGGTGTATTGTGGAATCTGCACCAACTAGACATCAACACTTCTTCTAGTGTTAGTCCCTCCTTGTTGTTCAATTGTTCTTAGATTAGCTCTTTGAATGCCTTAGATGCCATGTTAATCAATTCCTCTTTTGGATCTGATGAAGCCAAGGGTTGATAGAATTTTGGAAAGGGAATTTTTCCTTGCAAGACTCTTTCAATTCTGCCCAAGAATGTTAGACACTCCAATTCATTATGTCCACAAGTGCAATGGATCCTACACTTATTTTCCAATGCAAATTGTTGCAATGGTCTCGTCAATCTCCTATTCAAATATGCATGTAGTTGAGTGATGTTGATTTGTAAATGTTGTTCCATTTTGACTTGAATGCTACCTAGTCTTCCAATTTTTTGATTTTAAATTTCCAACAAATAAGGAGATCTCTCTATCTCATATTTTTACTTGAAGGTTCTTCCAAACTTCCAATTTTAAACTTTGTAGCCTCAACCTCAGCCATGCCCTCCTTCTAGCAATAATTTTGTTGATCAGTGTTTTAGTACCTTCTCAACACAAGCAAGACACAAGTGCAATGCTTCTCTTGAAAGGAAACTTCCCATAAACAAGTTGCAAAAAATTACCCCAAGGTCTCTCAGGTGTCAGGTCATGACAATTCTTGGAATAGTTCAATTGGTTGATGTGTTTTGTTGGTAATCACATGGCAGCCTTTATATTTTACAAATCATGGGAAGTTGGGTCTGCAAATGGAGTTTTAGAATGCTGGAAGTGAATCAACAGTGGCTACCCACTCAAAATAGCAAGCTAAAACATACCATGCTCATCAAATTTAGCATTGTGGTGATGCTTGAGATCCTACTTAAATAAGGAGTTAAAAGAAATAGAAAAAGGAGAAGGGTTGAGAGAACTATTCTAATCCTAAGCTATGAATGAACAGTAATTATAGAGGTTGCTATAGTAGAAAAACAACCTAAAACTAAGTTTTGCTTGACCAAGAGAAACCTACAGCTGCACAAAACCAGTGTAATCTTCTAAGGTTTGGTGATTTTTCAGAGTGTACATGCACATCATGAACATACAATTGAACTAAGTTGCAGCAATGGAATAAAGAAGCCCAAGATAACTTTACACAACAACTTGTCATTAACAAGTGCCAAAAGTATGGGCTAGAAATTCATCAAATACCATAACAACAAATACCATTATCACAATCATTCAAGAAACTACAATCTAAAACAAACATGGAAGCTGAACCATGCATGCATGATGATAAAACTCAAAGAAAACATCCATAAAATCATGCAATGATTCCTTTTATTGCTACAAATTCCCCTTTACACAAGCTCTCCAACACTTACAAATGAGGAGAAAGCCTGTATTTATAGTTCCCCAAAGCCCAATGAATGTCCAAGATTTAATCACAATGTGTGGCTCAGATTCAATACAAGTTGGGGTTTCAACAACCCCAAATATTTCTCAATTTAAAATAGGCTATTTTTCCTCTTCTCTAGTTTGTCTTGTAGCCTATTTAGACTTCTAGTGACCCTGGCACTATAGCAGTTTTCTCTTTTAGTGGTTTCCATCCCTACTATAGCTAAAACTATCAAAGTCTTCCTTCTTGTTGGTGCATCTATAGTATCCTTCAAACAATTAAGTGCATCCTTTTTGTAGATTGGTGTTTATGAAAACTGGATATGTTGCTCTTGATCTAGATGGATAGCTCCTAACAATCACAGTTGTTTGGAGGAAGATAGAATAGCTCCCTTATGGTCTTTGTTTGAAAGCATTTCTCAACTTGGTATTTCCTAACATAGATTCCTAAGTGGACTTATTCAATTAGGTAGAAATCCCCTTGATGTCAATATTTAGATAAGTGGCTCCTTCGGTGGTTGCAATCACCCTCTGAGCATAGCAAAATCTATGCCTTTAGCATGTTTCCATGAATCCTACACACAAGAGGTACAGTAAGTGCTTTCATATGTAAATCAAGGCAAATGTTAGTCAAATCCTGCAAACGCATTGTTAGATCCATCCATGCATCATTAAAAGATCATAATATTCATCATTGTTCCACATTTGGAGCTCATTTGGATGATAAACATAAATGCGGCTTTAGGGGTGCAAGTGTAGGAAGGTCGAAGGATATTTGGAGTCTCTACCACTAAGCAATGAAATTTAGAGCACGATGACTCGCAGGCGGAAGTTCACATTGTGGGACCTATGGGTTCCTCAAACACTAAGGGCTACATGCAAATTTTTTGACCAATTTAGGACATGTAGGAGGGAGCTACTGGGCCAGTATCATATGTTCGCCATTGGGAATGGTGTTGTAGGGATGGTGATCTACAAAGCCACAACTCTTAGCAATTTTGAGTTTTTTTAAATTAAGTACATGGATGATGCATTAGAAGGGTTCCTAGACCTTTCCTCAGTGAGTTAAGCCCTTATTATAAAATGTGGAAATCTGGAATGCAAAAGTTGGAGGGTCCATTTCCATAAAAACAACATTGAGCACTTGAAAAACCCATGAACGACAATAGAGGGATGGCAGCACATAAGGAAGTTCCTGCGAACGGCTACAGAGGGATGGCGGCCTGCAAGGAAGTTCCCGTGGATGGTGATGGAGTGATGGCAGCCCGTAAGGAAATTCCCACAACTTCACAAAATTTAGTAAATTTGAGATTTTTCAATTTTAGCATGTGGGAAAAGGGGTAGAAAGAGTGCCAAGACATATTTCCTTAAGATTTGACTCATTTTAAAAAATGCAAAAATTTGGAATGCGGGAGCCAGAGTTTCTACCATCCTTTTGTAATAACATTGCTCAAATGGACTTCTGTGGATGGACTTCTATGAGCAAACTTTTGCAGTGAAATTTCCATAATGTCTAAACACATGGAAAATTTGATGCAAACCCCTTTAGGCATGTGAAGACACTCATTTTATGGGCCCTAGATAATGAAAACTTGAAATTTGCACCCTTTTTGGAAATGTGGATATTTGGAAGGGGGAAGCCAGAAGTTCTACCACCCTTAAAACAAAAAATCCACACACGGAAACTCGCACATGGTGACTCGCAAAGAAATTCCCATAGACGGTGACGTAGGGTCGACAGCCCTCAAAGGAATTCCTGCATATGGTAATAAAGGGATGGTGGCCCGCAAAGAAATTCCCACAGCTTCACAAAACTCAACGAAACCTTGGCAGTTCATTTAGGCTTCACAAAAACATCCCAAATCCATAGGCAACTTGTCCCCAAAGACAAAAAAAGAAGGCAAAAGCAAACCAAGCATGTAGGGACCAAGTCAGCAGGAGCAAGGAAAAAGTGAAAAAGGGGGGGAGGACTTTGTTTCTCTTCTCAAATTTGAATGCCTTGGGTTAAAATGAAGGGTAGGGAGTAGTGTTTATAAGCCAAATTCCATTAATGGCATGCATTGATTTCTTGGTACAAGAAACCCGGGTTAGGTGAGATGCAGAAACTTATGCTCGTTTGGATGTTTATTCAAGGCTCAGATGGAGAAACTAAGTGCAGATCCTACCATGCGGGTGGAAGTTGGGCGTCAGTCACTACTTAGTGGAAAAACATGATCCACAACCCACATGAGGTGACCTGTAGTTGCGGGTCTGTGAGACTCAACCGACGTCGAGTAAAAAAACCAAGGGAAACCCACAAGCCGAGTTCTGCAAAGGAAAATGACTTGGTGAAACTTAGACAAGTGAATTCGACCAAAGGGAATTTGATCGTTTTAAAGCACATGACCAACTTGAGCTTGGGAATAGGGGTGTGCAAAGCAAGGAAAGAGCAAAAAAACCTGTCAAGAGCGAAAAAATGGAGGTACCTACCTTCGGCAAGGTGTGTGTGCAAAATATGCACAACAAGTCTTAATGGGGTCCTCAACTTCTATTTAGTGTACATTGAAGACAATACATAAGTGGTATGTGATCTAGGTGAGTGAGTTGACTAAATTTTTTACCTCTAACTTTTAAAGAGGAATAATATTTAACATTTATTTTTTTAAATTATGCTCTTAGGAATCCAAGAATTAATCTTCCCTCTAGATTAGGTCTTTGTGGTCTTTATTTCAATTTACTAATTTTTTTTTTCTTTTTCTACATGATCTACCTATTATAGAACCTAAAAAAATTAATCATGACCATTTAAAATTTTGAAATCTTCCTTTTGAATTTCATCACCATTACATTTCCTAAAAATATCTCTTGAATATATCTCATGATAGTATCCTCCATATATTTAGTGATTCCATTTTTAAATCATCTTTCAAATAAACACAATAATTATTTTTCAAATTTTTTAGCGTATTCATTTTCCATAACAATTTGAAATAATTAATCCCATAGATAGTGCTCTCCTACTACTCCTACTTTCCTACTCATTCAAATGTTTTTTCCCACTAAATGAAATATTTTCCCCTCCTACATGTGATCTAATGGTGGATTTGGAACTTCATGCTTCGTCTTTCGTGATTTATCTACCTTAATCTTACCTTGTAGTGGAGTGTTCTACTTTTCCTGAGTTTTCCCTTATGATGGAGGCATCCTTTCCTTTGGTTGTGAATGGTTCTTTGTGTTCTACTCTGGATGCATTTGATTCCAATCCAACTATTCATTTGTTTGTCTCCTTTGTTACTGTAGTGAAGTCTAATATGGTGGTGTTTCATTCTACTATGCACCCACAGGTGCCTCTCCCATCTGCTAAGTCTTCCTATGTGATTTCCCTTGGGAAAGAAGTATCTGATTGTATTGATTGATTCTCCCAAAAGGACTTGATCTATAGATTTTTATAATTGTGACCTTCTCTTGTTGACCTACATCATTAAATATTGAAGCATTGGATTCCTTTTGTGGAGGTTAATATCAAGATTTACCCTTCCACTAGGGGGTTTTATGTTTTCTATTTTGATTCCTATGAGGATAGAAAGTTTATTTTACTTAATAGTTTTTGGGAATGGGATTCTCATCCTCTTCCTATTCAGCCTTGAGATCTTTCCTTTAACCTTATAAAGAAATTCATTGATATTCTTCATGTTTGGGTTAGATCGCTTTATCTCTCCTTATAGTTTTGTTTTTCTTTTACTTATGAGGCCATTGGTAGTACTCTTGGTGGGTTATTGAAAGTGGATCTTTCTTCAAATAACTTTACCCACACCTCCTATGTGCATATTTTGGTGGAGTTTTATTTTTCAAAAGCATCAACTGATGAGGTTGTGCTTCAAGTTAATGGCTAGTCTTCTTCCCAACTTGTCGATTATGAGGGAATTGTATTAATTGTAGGTGTTGTTTTTCTATTGGACACTTGGCTTGTGACTATTCCTATGGTTCCCATAAAGCATCTTCTTCCACTTGGTAATACAATTCTCTTCCTAACCATCTTACTACGTAGCCTGAAGATTCTATTGCTAATAGTGAGGATTTGGAAATCTAATCACCTTTTGTGTCTCCTACTACTACTGAGATGACTGATAGTCTTTCTACTCAAAATTTTATTTCTCTTATTGTTCCCAATACTATGGTTCTAGACAAAGTTGTTTCTTGTCTATATTTCTCTTTTTTTTGGTATTGTTCCATTAGTTTGACACTCTAAAAGGGCCTCTCTCCCTTCTTGTCTAAAGTATATAAATTTTCTTGATGACTCTTCATGGACAATTATACAATGGAGTCCAAGAAATGTCTTCCTAAGATGAACTCCTTTTTGCATGCCAAGCCCTTGGGGATAAAGTTACTAGGTTCAAAATTTTAGTTTTCTTAATTTGTTTCTCTTTTCTTTGTTCTTTTTGTATGGGTTCAAGACCCTTCTAGGGCTATTTTTAATTAAAAAGACATTTTTTTGAGTGATGGGGACTGATAAAAACATGAAAAATTATTGATTATAGTTCTTTAAATTTCTTAAATTATTGTCCAAGATAGTATTTTTTTCATTGGATGGTAGATTTTGTTCTATTCTTAAGAAATAACATATACCATTCTTCTTAATCACTAGTGTGATGTACTTCTTATTATTCAATAAATTTAATGATCTATATATATTACAAAAGAAGTTAACTTATTAATCTCCCACCTGATGGCTCACCACTCTTGTTCAAATAACTCTTGCATTTTCTAAATCTTCTTCATCTTGCCTCTCCTACTCCCCAAAATGATTGTTGCTCGTATATCCCCTGTGTGCAACCTGTTTGTGGATCTCTCTATCGATGGTGAATCACTAGGTGTGTGTGTGGTCTTTCCTAGAGTTTGTCCTATTTTGGGTGCTATGAAGAGCTCCCCTATTGTGGGATCTTCTAGTTCTGCTCAGGCTATAGGTTCCTTTGTTGAAGCTATGTTGTCTAGTTTTATGGGTGTCATCCCTAGATGCCCTCTTTTGTGTGTGGGTGTTGCTCCCGTGATTTCCCTTGGACATGAGGTCTCAAAATACATTGAGTATTTATCTAAGTTGCGTCAAATCTACATATTTTTTCACTTTTTTCCTTCTCTTTTGGATTTTCACCTTTGTATTTCAAATCAATGAAAACCTTTAGTGGAGGATAAAATATCAATTTACCCTTTAGCAAGAGCTTTCTTTATTGTTTGTTTTACTTCTTCTAAGGATAGACAGACTATCTTGGATCATGGTGTGTGGGAATGGGACTTTCATCCCATGTCGATGAGGCCTTGGGTTCATTATTCTAACCCTTTGAAAGAACCCCTTAATGTTATACTTGTTTGGGTGAGATTTTTGTAGCTTCCTTTACAGTTCTGGTGCCCCTCTACTTATGAGGGCATTGGTAATGCTTTAGGGGACATTGCTTTCAAAACCTTTACTCACACCTTCTTCACTAGGATCTTAGTGGAGGTTGATTTATCTCATGCTTTACCTAGTGAGGTAGTGCTTCAGGTTAATGGTCGGTCTTGGTCTCGGCTGGTGGATTATGAAGGCATCCCTTTTTGTTGTAGACGTTGTTTTGATACTAGACACTTGGCTCATGACTTCCCTTGTGGCTCTCATCCTATTTCTTCCTCCACTTGGTGGAATAATTCTCTCTAGGAACATTTAATAGTGTATCTTGTTGCTAATTCTTCTTCTTATTAGAAGGATTCTATGCCTTCTTCTCCTTCTATGCAACAAAATAATCCTAGTGTTGATGGTGCATCTTATCTTGTGTCTTTTGATGCACTATTTCAAGACAAGACAACTCATACTATTGTATGTGTTTCCTCCCTTGATGTCCCTACTACCCCCTTTATGAAAAAGGTTATTTTATCTTCAAATCCTATTGCTTCTAGCTTGGATTTGGATGCTTCACCTGAAGGAAATGTTGTCCCTCTTGTAAGTTACTCAAGAGAGGATTCTCCCCCTTCTGATTTAAATGTTTCTAATCTGGGTATGTGCAGGATCATGATGGGCCAAAAAGTGGCAATATGATGGGTATGTGGCTGACGACTTTTTTTTTACCCAAAATTGATGAAACAAAAAGGGTTTTTAAATGAGATTCTCAGCTTTCCACCAATATAAATTATTCTTTACTTTGAATTTAACAAGTAATTATTATTTATTTTCTATTTGAATTACAACTAAAAGTCTTGATTGATAGGCCATTGAAAACATCTATTTCAAAGATTCATTTTTTAATCCAAAACATGTGTCACATTCTGCTTTGCATACTATAGGATTAAAAAAATTGAATTTAATGAAGTTTTGACAAGTTAAGGTGGTTAGACATACGAGTTTTATTTTTTAAATTTGTAATAAAAATTCATAATTAATTATTTACTTGGAAAAAATTACAAAAAATATGTATCACATCGGAACATGAGTCCTCTAATTATATCTAAAATATTATAAAAAAATATTATCATTTTATTGTGGTTAGGTGGTTAAAGACACCTACTTTATTTTTTCCTTGAAATTTAAGTACACTGCATTGAAATTTCAAATTTTCATCAAATAGATTTTTTTTTTTTTTTAAAACCTAGTAGTTTAAAAACTACATTGAATTTTCTACAGATTCTATTCTTACATATTTTTGAAATAATATAGATAACTTATTCAAATTTTTACGTCAAGTTGCCTAACTTTGATTTTTCTGAATTTTTTGCCACTTAAGGGCCTGTTTTTTCCATGATGATCCTCCACATACCCATCTAGCTTTTGACTCTTCTTGGATAATGGTGCAATGTAAAAATATATTTTTTGTTAAGAAGGTATATGTTTTGATTAACAAGCCTTAGAGGCTAGGTTGTTGGGTTCTAGCTTGAGTGCTTGAGTTGTTTCCCTCTAGTTTATCTCTCTTTTTTTTTTTTGTTGGTGGCTCTATTCTTGCTACTGGTTTGTTTTCTTTTATTGTTCTTATCTATTTGTTTTTTACTGGTACCTATGTTTGGATAGTCTATAAATTGTTAGGTTATTCAACCCTATTGTATGCTTTGTATGGGATTAGGGCCCTTCCCTACTTATCTAATAAAATAAATAAATTAGTGTGTATTTTCAACTAGGAGAGAACAAAAAAATATGGTAATCACAAATTAGCATTGTCAATTTATAAAAATTTCTTCTTTATGCACATTATTTGTATTAGAGAGTAGTTTACTCTTACATCAGCTTTCATTTTTTATCATGTGTCAATCATCCATTGAATATAATTAAAAAACTTATGCAAGAGTATCAAAGGCCTTAAGAAGTCATAAATTAACAAAAAAAATTATTTTTTTGTTCTTTTATGTATTTCCTTATGTTTATCTTAATTTATATTATGAAAATTAAATATTATTGTTATAGGTTCAAAATAGTAATTTCAGTACTAGTTAAAAATAATTGGGCCCATCTAGTTCTATCACTATTGAAATTGGTGATAAGTCAAAACCTTTTCTTAAGAATGTTTCTAGTGGCGGGCTAGGAAAAGGGAGATATGCCAAACTAGCTAGTGCTAGTCAAAATAGGAGCAAGCATAACGAAGAAAGGAAGTTGGCTCTTGAGGAAATAGGTTTGGTTTCTTCTAATGAATATTTTCTTCCTAATGATGATGAAGAAAGCATGGACATTAGTGAACATGAAGAATATGGTGAATAATTTAGCATTGATGAAGTTGAAGAGTATAGTACGGAGGAGGAAATTTTCAAGTAAAATAAATATGTGGACGTGGAAGCCCTCAATTTAGAGTGGCATAAAGAAAATTTTAATGTTAATAAGGATATGGAGGACTCTAGCAAAGCAGAAAAGACTCACTTTGATCCTCTATAAAGTTTACATGATCCAAATAAGGAGCTTGAAGTGGAATTCTAATTGTCAAATTTGATGAAGATTATGGTAATATGAATGGTATGGTCTCAACATTGGAAGAGGCTATAGGTAATATCACTCCAATTGTTGAGGGAATCATGAACATAGCCATTTTTTGCACAGTCTTTGGAAAAAATAAGATAAAAAAACCTAAGAAGAAAGGTAAACACCAAGAGGACATTGTTTAAAATACTACCACTAGAGTAGTTTTACTTGCTTCAAACTTTGAATGTAAACCATCTCATTAAGGTTTGTGTTGGCATTAAAATCCTCTCCACATTTGACACACACAAAAAATGGTGCCCACCATGTGCGTGTGTTGAATGTGTAGAGTGATTCTAATGTCAACACAAACCTTAATGAGATGGTTTACATTCAAAGTTTGAAGCAAGTAAAACTACTCTATTCATAATACAATCAAATATTTCAAATACATATCATTGTTCTCTATTTCTAGGGATTTATTAAACCGTTTGGCCCTCATATTTCTATGGGAAAAAAGGTTGTTAAAATGACTACCTAGAAAACGATATTTGATGCTTAATATGCAAGCTAAGATGTTTTCTATGTGAAAATGTATGGTGGAAGGATTAGTTGTATGCTTCTAAATGAAACAAAACAATGGAAAGGATAATGGATGCAATGATAAAAAAAGGATGACTTTGATGATAGATGAACAAGTGGAGATGAGTGAGATGATATGAAACTATAGTGAACTATCCATGATTATGCATATGCTCAAATGCAAACATAAAACAAACTAACCTAAAATGTAACTATGATGCAATGGAGATGATAAAATGTAACTATGAAGCAATTAATTAATCTAAAATGAGAATGAAAGTAACACATGATACAAAAACCAAGTATAAGACTCCATGAAAGCTCCAAGCTCCTACGAAAAACTTGCATGGTAACAATACTCAAAGTGTTGATGAAAAATGGCATTATAACACTATTCCAATTTTTATTTCAAAATAGCATTATAACATTACTCAAAAGGTGGATGATAAATGCTAAGGAAAGAGGGTGTATTTATAGGGTTTCTCAAGCATTTTGTGAGGTGGCACCCATCAACGGTCTAGATTCGAAGGAGTAATGATAGACGGTGGAGGTGAAAGGAATCAAGATGTTGTCCCCTTCACCAAGGACAACATGCCATGTGTGTGGAGAGAATCCCTTGACCAATTGGAAGCATGCCAAATGTATGGTATTCCCAAGTGTGTGAAATAAAGACCCATGTGCTCCAAATTTGTTAGAATTGTGGGGGAATAAAGCCATGTGTTTTTTCTCATTGGTGGAAGTGTATGAGGATAATTCTAATTAATAATTAGGCTTATTTATTTTCATGTGATCTTTATGAGGTGGCACACAAAAATTTGTATAAATGTGCTCTAATTCTTAATCAGGATTAAGGAAGGTTAATTAAATAAACACATTTAGGGTATTTTGTTTATTTGATTATTTATAAAAATGTGAATTAGAACAATTAAAAGGAAAGTGAAAAATATGAATAAAGTAAGACCTTATTTATATGTAGTTGAAGCATTAATCAAATAGGTTGTATTTAATTAATTGAATATGATGACCGTTTTTAGGTGTATACATTTTTCCCCTCTTTGAAGTGATGTGTTTACACATTACTTCAATGAAGATTTTGATGTCGATGCTCAGATGATGTGAGATTTCGATGCCCCAAATGATGCAAAATTTTGATGCCCAAGACAATGCAAGATTTCAATGCCCCAGATGATGCAAGATTTTGATGCCCCAGGCTTTGAATTTTAGGTATTGATGGATATTATGCCCCCTCGAGAGATAAATCGGTGAATATAAGGATGTGAAAATGAAGTGTTGAATGATGTGATAAGTGTTGTGATGATGCAATTATGATCCAATGTCCATTTACTGAAGGTTTGATGTCAAAGATGATTTATCTCTCAAAATTGAGTTGCAAGCTCTTTCTTTGAATAGTGTTGATTAATTACCCCTCCTTTTTGGTAAAAATGGGAAATAAATCCCACCATAATTCCCTCCATTTTACCCCTAAAAGGTGAAAATGGTAAAAAAGGGATTCATTTTTACATTTTGAGTTTGGAGAAGTTGAAGATTGGAGAGCTTAGAGGAAGATGGTGATGCCATACCACAAGTATCATTTTGAGCGTCTTCGCCAACCTGATCAGCCTGTTGCCTTTGGACCTATGGTACACTTTATGAGAAACCTCTTTGTTAGTCATTTTCTTGCCATTTAGAAGCATTTTGAACATCATAGATAGATGTTGTAGCTTATGGGATGTCATTTATGCACTTTTGGATGATGTTTTTGTCATTTTTGAGTGTTTTTTAGCATGTTTAAGAGTTTTGGCAACTTTAGGGTCCTAAATGGCGTCTCTTGTAAGCTTGAAATTCAAGTTTTCATTTTTTAAAGAGTTTTGGCACCTATGAGGTCCCAAATGGTGCCTCTTGGAAGGTTGAAATTGATGTTTTTAAGTCTTTTGAGAGTTTTGTTGCCTTTGGGGTCCCAAATGGCACCTCTTGCAACGGTGAAAATGCATGTTTTTGGGTGGTTTTATAGTTTTGGTTCCTTTAGGGTCCCAAGTGGTGCATCTTTCAAGATTGGAATTTAAGTTTTTGGCCTCCAACACTGTTTTGGTGCCTTTGGTGTCCCAAGTGGTGCCTCTTGCAAGCTTGAAAATGGAAGTTTTTTGAGTTAAACTCTGTTTTGGCGCCTTTGGGGTCCCAAGTGGTGCCTCTTGCAAGCTTGGAAAACATGTCTTCGAGATGCAAACTCTGTTTTGGCACCTTTGGGGTCCCAAATGGTGCCTCTTGTTGCCTTGGAAAGTTCTCATCTTTGTTGATTTGAGGTGGTTTAGCTTTTTGTTTGACCCATTTTGCAGAGTGTGAATGTAGAAATCCCTTGGGGTGATGTTCACAAGATGTCCTTAAAGCCTAGGAGTCATCAATTTGTCATGTTTTGGATTTATTTCAGTCAGATTGTGGTATGTGCAGTGTTTGATTGATGTTTTGCATGATGATTTGATCTCATGATAGGCAAGAATCAAATGATAAACTAGTGTTGTATCATCCTCATGATAGGCGAGGAATGATAATAGGATTGATAGCATATCATCCTCATGATAGGTGAGGAATGATGGTAGGATTGATAGCATATCATCCTCATGATAAGCAAGGAATGATGGTTTGATTGATAGCATATCGTCCTCATGATAGACGAGGAACGATGGGTTGATTGATAGTCGTTCATCCTCATAATAGGCAAAGAACGAGAGGTTGATTGATAGCATATCATCCTCATGATAGGTGAGGAACGATGGTTTGATTGATAGCAGGTTGTCCTCATGATAGGTGAGGAAAAATGGGTTGATTGAATGAGATGTTGATTGTTCTTATTGATTTGATTTGAACGACTGCACATTAGCTTGATTGACTGATAATGTTGATTGAACATGACATTGATTGAATGATTTGTATTCATGATTAGGGAGATGGGGATGTACTCTAGTCTCGAGAGTGATTCCCATAGACGTGGAACATGGTCTGCCGGTTGTCATCAGCTGACTTAGAGATTATCTCCTGTTGTGGGTTGACTTGCTTGTTAGACATACCACAATATAGAATCAACAAAGGTTTATTAGCAGCTTTAGAAAAGAGATGGCACAGTGATCATAATATGTTTCATTTACCGACTGGAGAGATGACTGTGACTCTCAAGGATGTATATCGTACTCTACAGATCCCAGTGATGGGAGAGATAGTAGTGTACGATAAGATAGAGTAGGGTGGGATAGTTGCATTGTAGAGATTATGTCAAGATGATCATGTTATGGGTCGATGGATCCCTTGGATATAGATGATTAGCAGATATGATCCCTTACTGTGTGTGCTTTCCAAATTTATTGGTGGATTCCTTTGTCCTGATCATAGGTCAAAGGGATTTTTAGCAGGTTAGGGTTGTGTGCTATCACAGATGACACTTGATGGTATGAGGTATGTTTGGGACTCATGTATTTTAGCCCACTTATATCGATATTTTCATGACGTTATCTATTATAGGTCAACGAGTCTGTCATGTGGCATCAAATTACTATAGACCTAGGCACGAGAGCATATAGCCATCACTCGACCCATGGGAGAGAGACATTGACCACTAGGGAGACCCTATGGTTTCAATTATGGTGGGCCACATGTCCAGCATAAGTTGGGCAAGGTTTCCTATTGGAGGTGTGTGTTGGATGATTTGGAGACTATCACATGGTGGTTGTACTTGGATTGTGAGCAGTGGCCAAAGGATCAGTTGAAGATGCCATATATTTTATTATCTTGCTATCTGATTGGGTGGACACGTGTTGTTCTTGAGTGATACCTATATCTACGAGTATGTTGATAGTTTGGACGGGTTTAGGGGATGCCCCTGGGAGTTGCCCATTATGCATGACAACGGTAAGATATTTTAGAGTGGGGCCCCTATGTATCATATGAGGTAGCCTATATAGAGTATTATACCTTGACCCCTAGTTTATGGAATCATGTTCTGTTTATTACAGATGTCGGGATGATTAAGGATTATTCAAATTTCTTTCACACACATCCCTTTCCTAGATTTACTCATCCAGAGGAGCTAGTATCGCCAGTTGATGGAGAGGGATGAGATGACTAGGGTGGTGATGATGGTGGGGAGGGTGTTTGTAGAGCTGATGATGGTGGTGCAGAGGGTGGTGGGGAGAGTGATGATGGTGCAGATGATAGTCATACATTAGATTTTTTCATTTCGAGGTGCAAGAGGAGTGTTATTGTAGCTCAATTGGTGCTTCCCAGGATTTAGATTGGGATACCCTCTCATCAATAGTCATCACAGATAGTGGCTTTATAGGCAAAGGTTCAATCATTTCAGAGTGAGATAGCATAGGCTCGAGCATAGATTGTGTCCCTTCAGGATGAATTAGGGAAGTGTCGGGCATAGATTCATATTTTTGTGACTAATAGAGAGACAAATAGGTAGCAGGTACACCAGTTGTAGGCATAGATGATCATACTTACTTCAGAGAGAGATTCCTTTAGACACCAGACAAAGCATGTTGAGGCCATTGCCGAGAAGATACAGTAGACGACACCATCTGTAGGTATGACATATTTCTTCAAAGAGATCTGACACATTTCTTAGGAGTTGTAGTTTTACAAAGGTAAATATCATGAGTTGGTTCCTCTTGAGCGACGAGAGAGTTTTGTATAGTCTCGTTCTAGAAGATCTCATTCTCGGATTGTCAACATGGGTGTCACACAGCTATTTCCTAGAGATAGGAGAGATCTAGGTGCAGGTCTGTCAGGTAGAGGAGGTACTAATTCCATGAGAGCAAGAACATCTGATGGGAGCTCGACATAGCATTTCGTGATGTTTCTTGGCAATTGTGTGTACACCTTTTGTGAGATTGAGGATGTGTTTCCCATGATATACTGCCCTTTTGGATTTTGATGTATCTAATCCTACTTTTTGATATCCTTGTACATGTGGGTCCATTATGACATTTTTGATGATATATGATATGTAGGGTTGATTATGATATAAATGTCGATATGCATTTTATTTCCCTATTATGATATTCAATGTTGTAAATTTATTTAATTCCTATGTGATGACTGTATTTATGATTATGTAATGTGATGTGATGATTATGATTATGCAATGTGGTGTGATGATTATGATGTGTAATGCAAATGATTGAATGTGCATGACTTCAAATGTTTAGGGCCTTAAGCTTGAATAAGTGAGTCTATCCAACTTCCAAAAGTTGTGGGAAGACTATAGTAGATTGATCCTTTAAGCTTCATATCTCTAACATATTTCCCAACTTTCTTGGAAATTTGAAGAGACACTTATTTAAGTGTAGTGGATGACATGATTTTTATGTTGGAAATGATATGCAATGTATGTCCTTTATTATTTTATTTTGTATTTTCTGAGGCAAATATTATGATGGAATGGATGAATGATGTTGTAACTATATGAAAATGACATGTTTTTGTCTAATGTCAAGTGTACTCAATCCATTGATAAGAGAGATAACCTCATTGTGAAATTGTTGCATCTTTGGAAACCTTATAGATACAAATGCAAGCTAACATGGATGCAATCTACCCTAAACATGAAAATCTCGTATGCAAAATTTTTCATTTGTAATAGTCGATTTGTTGTGCTTTTTATCATCATTGGGCCTTTAAAATGTTGAAAGTGAGTACAAGCATCAATCGCATAGTTTAGACTAAGATGACCTGAGTACTACTTTCATGATTTCTTAAAATTGTAAGTTAACACAAGCATCTAAGTATAATTAAACCGAGATGACCTAAGCATTACTTGCGTAAACAGACAAGAGTTAATCTTTTTCCTATGAAATTTCAGAATGTCATCAATGATACTTTGTAGCACACGTCCCATGACAACTTGCATAGTAATAATGATAAACACACAGACAACAGACAAAGAAAAATCATACTCCTTCCTTGCTCCTCTAGTTCGATACATCATCGAGGACTTGAGAGATATGATAAAAAAACCAAAGTAGAAAAATTTGAACTTTCATGTTTAATGTGATAAACCCTTGATTTAGAAAGATCATCATCCATTTGAAGTTTTTGTTTGTAACATTGGTCTGACGACTATTTTCTTGTTGATTCAAGCTCAAAGTTCACTTGCCCCTAGTGAGTGTAGGATTTTTCCCCCAGTCTAGGGTGAGATATGACCATGATGACCAAGACCTAACCTAAAGACATCCTAGGGGCCTTAGGGGCTGATCAACATATTAGCCTTGCCTACGTTATACACGCAGAGACCACGTAGTTCAATTGATGACACAACCAAGATTTACAAGACAAAAATATGAACATAGTGGACACCTAAATAGCTGACCTAAATGTCTCGGGGGACAACCAAAGATCACCCTTTCCTACGTTCAAAGCTCAGAGATGATGTAGTTCGAATGAAGACTATGTTTTTGACCTTTTGACCTTTTGACCTATTTTTGGATTTGGACATGTTTTGAATGTTTTTGGGGTTTTTATATGTTTTGAATGTTTTAGGGATTTTGATATGTTTTGAATGTTTTTGGGATTTTGATATGTTTTGAATTTTTTTTGGATTTTGATATGTCTTGAGTGTTTTTGGGATTTTGATATGTTTTGAATGTTTTTGGATTTTGATTTGTTTTGAATGTTTTTGGATTTTGATATGTTTTGAATGTTTTTGGATTTTCATTTATTTTTAATGTTTTTGGATTTTTCATTTTTTGACCTTGAGAATGTACAAGAATTCAATCCAATGTAGGGCATGCCCCCAGTGTGATATGATAAGACAAACTGATTTTTAGAATGGACCAAGTGATACTAGGGGATACCATGATACAAACACTGGATCAAGCTATAATACGAACATTGAAGCGTGACAGATGCAGAGATGGAAGCATGATGGATGAAGGATGAAAAGAAAGTTATGTATCCCAAGATAGATGGATGAATGATATGATATGACTGATTGAAGAAACAAGATGTCCCACAATAGAGATAATGCAACCATTGATAAATGATAGATCAAAATGAAAGATTCACTACAAAACATGTCACACAAGAAACATATCTTTTTTCAAAAGATGATAATGGTTGATTGATTAAGATGCCAGGAATGATTGATTCCATAAGGCATGGTGATGATAAGTACTTAGGATCACTGATTTCCTCTAAGTATGATCAAATTGATGATTGTTGATGATTGATTGACAAAAGATATGAGGATTGGATAATGTTTTACAACTAGGTTCAAATATGATTTGCATGATAAGATTCAAGGTTGCAAAGGGAAATGATGACATGGATTTTGATAAGCTAGGAGATATGGAATGGAAGAAAGAAATGATAATGATAATGAATGGGATGATCAAGATCAACTAGATAAGATACAGACACAAGGACCAAGTACTTTTCCCCTATTCCTCATCAAGACCAAGGAAAGGAAGAAAGGATGTATTTAGAAAGAATGATGGGATATGGATAAGGAGAAGGATATGGTATGAAAGATATGGATAACATTTATAGGATAAGATACATGATGTTGAAGAAGATCCTTAAATTTGTTAAGATCAAAGGTGGAAAATTAAGGAATGAGCATAAAAGGGATAATGACCATGAATGATAAGATGGATGAAACTTTTTCCTAAGTGTAGAGTGCAAGAGGAATATGGAGAATAGGATATAGATGATAGGAAGATGGAGGAATTACTTAAGCATCAAGTTTCACAACCAAATATCTCTCGAATACATGCTCTAATAAACCATGGCAATGGGAAATTAGACTCCTAAATGTTGGTAGATTTAGGGTATGATGGGATAATGGATAGGAGGTTGAAAGGTTTGTTGATGGATAGATGGAAAGGATGGGAATATCAACATTGTCACACACCTTGAAAGGTGATGAAGTGATGGAGGAAAAATGGATTTGGAAGATGATTGGCTTATATGTGGAAGATTGGAGGAAGCTTTTTGATTAGCAAATTTGGGTGCCGATTTAGATTTCATTGCTTCTATGAGACTTTTTGGAATCGACATGATTTTTGACTTTGATATTTTCTTTGTGGGCCATTGTGGCCTTTGAGACTTTTCTCTTTGATTTATAGACCTTTTTGGTCTTGGAAATTTTTCTTTTTGCTTTGATGGGCCTTTGTGGCCTTTTGAAATTTTCTTTTGATTTATGGACCTTTGTGGTCTTTGAAAATTTCCTTTTTGCTTTGATGGGCCTTTGTGGCCTTTGAGATTTTTCCTTTGACTTTGGATCAAATTTTCTTTTATTTTTGTATGCCTCTTCGAGGTCACGTGTTGATCATTTGATACATGTGAATTTTGATATGGAAGCTTTTGACATTTGGCACCCAAACTGCTTCCAAGAGCAATAGGAGAGATGGATGGAGATGAATGGTATGGAGGTATCATGGATGAGTTGTTGGTGGTAGAATTTTGAAAGGACATCAATGATGTGTTCCTTTGTTGCTCTTGAGGAATAGGATATGGACCTAGGATAGATGGAAGGTTTAATGAATTAGGATGAGGACCTAAGATAGATGGAAGGTTTGGTGGATTAGGATGAGGACCTAAGATAGATGGAAGGTTTTATGGACTAGGAAAATTAGGTTTATAACCAAGGCCATTGTAATATGGGTTTTCTTGAGCAAAAAGGGGTTCTAGGATACCTTGTTCATGAAGGCCTAATCCTTTTCCTTTGTAGTTCATACTTTGGCACATTCATTTACCAATGGGATATGTGTTGTTTGTGAAACAAGATGCAAGTCCATTTTGGGGAGGATATGATATGGATGAAAGGATATGTGCTGGAAGTAAACTAGAGTGGATGAAGGTGGAGGATCCCAATTTGTAGGTGTGGGGTTCATGGATAGCTTGCAAAGGTGTGATAGGATCTTGACATGGGGATGATGGGGTACTTTTATCTTGACTTCGAAGAGGATCATGAGGTGTAGAAGATGAAGTAGCTTTCTATTCATTAGGTGTGGAATCATCATGTGGTGGTATGGAAGGCATATCTTGATCTCTAGAAGGATGAACATCCTCATATAATGAAGGGATATCCTCATATGGAAGCATATCTTGATCTTGATGAGAAATTATATCTTGATCATCAGGTGATAGGACATCATTAGATAGGATGGAAGAATTATCATGCTCCTGGGATGCAATGGAATCATGAGATGACATGGATTCATTAGATGGTTGGAAGAAGAACTTGGAAAGATACTTTTCTCTTGATATGGAATGGAGTCATTGTGGATGAAAAGTGAGGAGAGGATCATCATAGAATTCTTGAGAGATTTGATCTTTGTCAAAGATTGGAAGAACTTGTGGAATTTTAGTATCATTGGATGAAGTGGAAAGAATCCTTTGATCTTGAGGTGTAGAGGGGTCTATGATAGCATGATTTGGACTAAGAGACTAACATGAATCATTGGATGTAGAAGATATGATAGAAGAAGGTGGTTGTATGGAATTTTTGACTTGGGTGAAAGAATCCTAAGATTTATTTTGGCTTATGGGAGATGATGATACATGCATGACATGGTAATATTGTTCAATATCCTTTGTGTTTGAAGACTTTTATGTGGGTCTCTCATTTAACTTTTTTTAAAATTCAAAGACATTGAACTTGGATGATGTAGTTGTTGGTTGAGAAGGTGTCATGTCCATATTTCTATCAAATGAATAAGAATAGATGTGTGATATCAAATATCCTTGTGTGGTTGTTTCCCCTTGCATAGCCTAGATTTGTTGTTGAAGATTTTTCATTTGATGAGCTAAAGCATTCAATTGATCCTCATCTATTTCAGCCATGATGGTTTGGATTTTCACTGTTTTGAGTTTCAATGTGTTGATTTTCAATGTTGGGAGTTTTGATATTGAGATCTTCACTACTTGGAGTTTCAATGGTTTCTATTTCAAGGTTTGATGTTTTGATATCGAGAGTTTCACTACTTGGGTTTCCAATGTTTTCCATTTCAAGGTTGGGTGTTCCAAGTTCCTTGTCCTTAAGTCTCCTCTTTTGTGACCTTGTTTGGATGAACATACAAGTGTTAGGGTTTAGACTAAGCCTTGATCTAAGTTTGAAAAGTGTTAAGGATTACAACTAAGTCAAATAGAATGACAAATTCTATTGATAAGACTAAGCTTGATTTGATTGTGTGACGTCGTTTCGTTGATAGAAGGATGACAAATCTTGAAGATGAAACTAGGTTTTGCATTCAAAGATGTGATAGATAGTGATGATTTAGGCACTTTAGAATGTTTAGATCTAAGTTTAGTTTGAACAATCACACTTGTAGAAGTTGGTTTTGACACATTTAGACTTCTAAGGAAACTAAGGAATGATCTTGTATTTGTAGTTTGTATTCAAGATGTGTAATTAAGGTACTCAAAATGTTGGAAAAGTCTTGGATTTTGACAACAATACATATGTATAACTCTAGATTGTTTTTGAAAGCTTTCTTGTAAAAGTTGAAGGTTAACCTTTCTCTAAAGTCGTAGAGCATAGAAAAGTTTTTTGATGTTTTTTTGGACTAAGAGGTTTGATCTTTGGTTTTCTAACCTTAATCTTTTAGGAAATCATCGTGTAGAATGCATGTTCTAACTCTATTTCAACTAAGGAAAGGTTGAATACTATTAAAAGGACTAATTTTTTGAAGATGGATGAACCTAAGTTACTATTTTAGGGTTTGAAAGAGGCGTAAAAACTCTAAAAACTACCCAAAATGACTCAAAAACAACTAAATTACCCCCCAAAGGCCTATTTTCTTGGATTTCTCAATTGTGGACTTGATTGCTAAAAGAATGTTGCTCTGAATCAAGGTTTTCACTTTCAAAATGTGATTTTTTTAATGATATTTTGTTTGAGGTTTTGTTTTGAAAATGCTTTGGTAAAGACACATTAAGCAAAATATACCCTCCTACCTAGGGTTGTGTAAGACTGCATTCTTTTAGATTCCACACGGGTCTTACCCCAACCGCACTATCTTTAGCGGGTTAATTTAGAAGCTTGGCTACATGGGCTCCCCCTTACAGTGCACTCTATTCTCAAGCCAACCAAGCTTCCAGTCCCCATGAAACTCCCATGGCAGACTGATCACCTCTACTAGAAATTGCGAGAATGTGGATACCTTGGAAACAACTGTTGATGCACCAAAGAATAGATAAAGGATTTTGGAAAATCTACAAGGGTTTTAATTCGGAAATTATGTTCATAGGGAGTGACCCATGCGGTGAGAGTACCTTTTGATCCATCTCGTCGAAGCCACTAGCGTGATACTTGAACTTTCCTCAAGTATCCACATTTATATCCCGGTTGGAAGTCATTTGGCTTTAGTGTGTTACCAGTTGGGTCATTCCCTTGGGTGATTACTTTTTCCCATAATGCAGGCCCTCTAGGATAAACAAAAGCAAGCAAGTATACCCATAGTTCGATCAATCTTTATTTTTCATGAATAAAGAGAGAACTCATGCCATATACTCCACTTACACTCACACATAAACAAGAATGGGTCTAGCTTTTTGGATCACCCAGTTAAGGGGAGAGCATATGCCTACCATTCATCACATACAAAAGACATGGTGCTCATTAACCCATTAATTAAGCTATGTTCCTAACTTAACCAAAAGGAAACATGATATTCATTAACTTTTTAATTAGGCTACGTTTCTATCTTAACCAAAAGGAAAAAAGTGAATAATGTCTAGCCCCTGCAATATGTTAGTAGTTTATGTTCTGAGTCTTTGACAATGAATTTTGGGAAAACCTACAAATGCACAACACAAAATGTGAGTTTCTAATTTGGTGACAAACTACAAGAGGCACCAAAAAAAATAAAAGAGGCACCAAAATAGAGACAAGAGGCACTAAAATAGAGATAGAAAGCTTAAAAAGAAAGTTAGACCAGCCAAGACTCCCTGAAACAATTTGCAAGAGGCACCAAAACTCAAGAAACAGTGCATAAGGGTCTCATAATAGGTGAAAACAGTCTCAAAACAACTTGCAAGAGGCACCAAAACTCAAGCAAGAGGCACCAAAATAGGTGCAAGAGGCACCAAAACTCAAGAAACAGTGCAGAAGGGTCCCAGAACAGGTGAAAATAGTCTCAGAACAACTTGCAAGAGGCACCAAAACTCAAGCAAGAGGCACCAAAATAGGTACAAGAGGCGCCAAAACTCTAAAAGTGGCCCAAAATGGTCTCAAAACAAGTGAAAACAGTCTGAAAACAACTTGCAAGAGGTGCCAAAACTTAAGCAAGAGGTGCCAAAACAGGTGCAAGAGGCACCAAAACTCTAAAAGTGGCCCAGAATGGTCCCGGAACAGGTGAAAACAGTCTCAGAACAACTTGCAAGAGGTGCCAAAACTCAAGCAAGAGGCACCAAAACTCTAAAAATGGTCCCGAAATAGGTGAAAACAGTCTTGGAACAACTTGCAAGAGGCACCAAAACAAAGATAAGAGGAGCTAGAATTCCAGAAATAGCCTAGAATTGCCTCAAAACAGGTGCAAAAGGCTCCCAAGTCTTCAATTTGAACATACAATAACAAATTTTGTAAAAATGATAGCAACAATTGAGGAAAAGGCCTCATGGTGGGTGCCATTTTCTATGTGTGTCGAATGTGGAGAGGATTCTAATGTCACCACAAACCTTAATGAGATGGTTTACATTCAAAGTTTGAAGCAAGTAAAACTACTTTATTTCATAATACAATCAAATCTTTCAAATATGTATCATTTTCCTCTATTTATAGGGATTTATTAAACTGTTTGGCCCTTAGATTTCTATGGGCACAAAGGTTGTTAAAATGACTACCTAGAAAACAAGATTTGATGCTTAATATGCAAGCTAAGATGATTTCTATGTGCAAATGTGTGGTGGAAGGATTAGTGGCATGCTTCTAAATGAAACAAAATGATGGAAAGGATAATGGATGCAACAAGAAATGAAGGATGATGTTAATGATACATGAACAAGTGGAGATGAGTGAGATGATATGAAACTAAAATGAACTATCCATGATTATGCATATGCTCAAATGAAAACATAAAACAAACTAACCTAAAATTTAACTATGATGCAATGGGGATGATGAAATGTAACTATGAAGTAATTAATTAATCTAAAATGAGAATGAAAAGTAACACATGATATGAAAACTAAGTATAAGACTCCATGAAAGCTCCAAGCTCCTATGAAAAACCTACATGGTAACAATAGTCAAAGTGTGGATGAAAAATGCCATTATAACACTATTCCAATTTGTATTTCAAAATAGCATTATAACATTACTCAAAAGGTGGATGATAAATGCTAAGGCAAGAGGGTGTATGTATAGGGTTTCTCAAGCATTTTGTGAGGTGGCACCCATCAACAATCTAGATTCGAAGGAGAAATGATAGACGGTGGAGATGAAAGGTGTTAGGATGTTGTCCCCTTGACCAAGGACAACATGCCATGTGTGTGGAGAGAATCCCTTGACCAATTAGAAGCATGCCAAATGTATGGGATTCCCAAGTGTGTGAAATAAAGACCCATGTGCTCCAAATTTGTTGGAAGTGTGGGGGAATAAAGCCATGTGCTTTTTCTCATTGGTGGAAGTGTGTGAGGATAATTCTAATTAATAATTAGGCTTATTTATTTTCATGTGACCTTTATGAGGTGGCACACAAAAATTTGTAGAAATGTGCTCTAAATCTTAATCAGGATTAAGGAAGGTTAATTAAATAAACATGTTTAAGGTATTTTGTTTATTTAATTATTTAGAAGAATTTGAATTAGAATAATTAAAAGGAAAGTATACAATATAAATAAAGTAAGACCTTATTTATATGTAGTTGAAGAATTAATCAAATAGGTTGTATTTAATTAATTGAATATGATGATCATTTTTAGGTGTATACATTTTCAAAGCCAAAAGGAAATTTGCGAAGACCACAAAGGTCCTCCATAAATAAAAATAAAAATTCAAAAGGCCACAAAGGCCCATCAAACAAAAAAGAAAAATTTCCAAGACCAAAAAGGTCTATAAATCAAAGATAAAAATCTCAAAGGCCACAATGGCCCACAAAGAAAATATGAAAGTCAAAAATGATTTGGATTCCAAAAAGTCTCATAGAAGCAATGAAATCTAAATCAACACCCAAATTTGCTAATCTAAAAGCTTCCTCCAATCTTCCATCTAAAAGCCTATCACCTTCCAAATCCATTTTTCCTTCATCACTTCATCACCCTCCAAGATTTGTGTCAATGTTGATCTTTCCATCCTTTCCATCTATCCATCAACAAACCTTTCAACCTCCTATCCATTATCCCATCATACCCTAAATCTGCCAACATTTAGGAGTCCAATTTCCCATTACCATGGTTTATTAGAGCATATATTCAAGAGATATTTGGTTATGAAACTTGATGCTTAAGTCCTTCCTCCATCTTCCTATCATCCATATCCTATTTTCCATATTCCTCTTTCACTCTACACTTAGGAACATGTTTCGTCCATCTTATCATTCATGGTCATTATCCCTTTTATGCTCATTCCTTAATTTTCGACCTTTGATCTTAACAAAGTTAAGGATCTTCGTGAACATCATGTATATTATTCTATACACGTTATCCATATTCCATACCATATCCTTCGCCTTATCCATATCCCATCATTCTTTCTAAATACATCCTTTCTTCCTTTCCTTGGTCTTGATGAGGAATAGGGGAAAAGTACTTAGTCCTTGTTTCTATATCTTATCTAGTTGATCTTGATCATCCCATTCATTATCATTATCCTTGCTTTCTTTCATTCCATATCTCCTAGCTTATCAAAATCCATGTCATCATTTCCCTTTGCAACCTTGAATCTTATCATGCAAATCATATTTGAGCCTAGTTGTAAAACATTATCCAATCCTCATATCTTTTGTCAATCAATCATCAACAATCATCAATCTTATCATACTTAGAGGAAATCAGTGATCCTAAGTACTTATCATCACCATGCCTTATGGAATCAATCATTCCTAGCATCTTAATCAATCAACCATTATCATCTTTTGACAAAAGATATGTTGCTTGTGTGACATGTTTTGTAGTGAATCTTTCATTTTGATCTATCATTTATCAATGGTTGCATTATCTCTATTGTGGGGAATCTTGTTCCTTCAATCAATCATATCATATCATTCATCCATCTATCTTGGGCTACATGACTTGCTATGCATCCTTCATCCATCATGCTTCCATCTCTGCATCTATCATGCTTCAATGTTCGTATCATAGCTTGATCCAGTGTTTGTATCATGGTATCCTCTAGTATTACTCAGCCTATTCTAAAAATCTATTTGTTTTATCATATCACACTAGGGGCATGTCTTGCATTGGATTGAATTCTTGTACATTCTCAAGGTCAGAAAATCAAAAATCCAAAAACATTCAAAATAGGTCAAAATCCAAGAACATTCAAAATAGATCAAAATCCAAAAACATTCAAAACAAATCAAAATAAAAAAACATTCAAAACATATCAAAATCACAAAAACATTCAACACATATCTAAATCCAAAAAACATTCAAAACATATCAAAATCCCAAAAAACATTCAACACATATCTAAATCCAAAAAACATTCAAAACATATCAAAATCCCAAAAACATTCAAAACATATCAAAATCCCAAAAACATTCAAAACATACCAAAAATCCCAAAAACATTCAAAACATATCAAAATCCCAAAAACATTCAAAACATATCAAAATCCCAAAAAAAATCAAAATAGATCAAAATCCCAAAAACATTCAAAATAGATCAAAATCCAAAAACATTCAAAACATGTCAAAATCCCAAAATAGGTCAAAAAGTCAAAAAGTCAAAAATATGTCATCATTCGAACTACATCGTGTCTGAGCTTTGAACGTAGGAAAGGGTGATCTTTTATTATCCCCTAAGACATTTTAGGTCATTCTTCTAGTGTTCGCTATGTTCATATTTTTGTCTTGTAAATCTTGGTCGTGTCGTCAGTCGAACTATGTGGTCTCTATGTGTATAACGTAGGGAAGGATAATTTGTTGGTCATCCCCCAAGGCCCCTAGGATAGGTCTATAGGTTAGGTCTTGGTCGTCATGGTCGTGTCTCATCCTGGACTGGGGGAAAAATCCTACACTCACTAAGGGAAAATAAACTTTGAGCTTGAACCAACTGGCGAACAATCCTTGGACTAATGTTACAAACAAAAACTTCAAATGAATGTTGATCTTTCTTAATAAAGGGTTTATCATGTTAAACACGAAAGTTCAATTTTTTCTACTTTGATTTTGATATCATATCTTGAGTCCTCGATGATGTATCGAACTAGAGGAGCAAGGAAGGAGTATGATTTTTCTTTGTTTATTGTCTATGAGTTTATCATTATTACTATACAAGTTGTCGTGAGATGTTTCCTAAAAAGTATCACTGATGACATTCTGAATTTGCATAGGAAAAAGATTAACTCTTGTCTGTTTATGCAAGTGATGCTCAGGTCATCCTAGTTTAATTATACTTAGATGCTTGTGTTAAATTGAAATTTTAAAACATCATGGAAGTAGTACTCAAGTCATCTTGGCCTAAAATATGCCATCGATGCTTATACTCACTTTCAACATTTTAAAGTCCCAATGATGATAAAAAGTATGATAAATTGGTTAATAGAAATGACAACTTTTGAAAACGAGTTTTGCATAGTTAAGTTAGACTGCATTCATGTTAGTATTGCATGTGTATTTATGGGGTTTTTCAATGCTGAAACAATTTCACAATGATTCCATCTCTATTATTAATGGATTGAGTACACTGGACATTAACCAAAAAACACATCATTCTCATTTAGTTGCACATCAGTTGCATCATCATTTGCATATCTTAGAAAACATTCTCACATCATTTACATTTGTATATTCCCTCATAATATTTGCATCAAAAAATACAAAAGAAAATAAAAAAGGACATACACTGCATATCATTTCCAACATCAAAATCATGTCATCCACTACGCTTAAATAAGTGAGTCTCTTTAGATTTCCAAGAAGGTGGGGAAATATGTTAGAGTTATGAAGCTTAAAAGATCAATTGACTGTAGTCTTCCCACAACTTTTGGAAGTTGGAAAGACTCACTTATTTAAGCTTAAGGCCCTAAACATTTGAAGTCATGTGTATTCAATCATATGCATCATCATTTGCATCACATCATTCATCATTACAAAAATCATCATTGCATTCATAGCATGTCATAACATAAGAATCATCATCATAACATGGAAATCAAATGCATCCATAACATATCATATAATCATCACATCAAGTTACACATCATAATCATCACATTACATTGCATAATCATAAATCACATCACATTTCATAATCATTATCATCACATAGAAATTAAATAAATTTACAACATTGCATATCAGAAATAGGGAAATCAAATGCATCATAATCACTGTTGCATATCATATATCATCAAAAATGTCATAATGTCCATGTGTACAAGGATATCAACTATAGGTTGAGATACATCAAAATCCAAAAGGGCACAGTATCATGGGAACCACATCCTCAATCTCACGAAACGTGTATACACAATGTCCAAGGAACATCACAAAATGCTATGTCAAGCTCCCACCAGATGCTACTGCTCTCATAGAACTAGTACCTCCTCTACCTAATGGACCTACACCTAGATCTCTCCTATTTCTAGGAAATGGTTGTGTGACACCCATGCTCACAGTCCGAGAATGAGATCTACTAGAATGAGACTATACGAAACTCTCTTGTTGCTCAGGAGGAACCAACTCATGATATTTACCTCTGTAAAACTCCAACTCCTGATAAATGTGTTGGATCTCTCTGAAGAAGTCCATTGTACCTGCAGATGGTTTCATTTGCTATATCCTCTCAGAAATGGCCTCATCCTGTTATGTCTAGTGCCTAAAGGCATCCCTCTCAAAAGTAAGTATGATCATCTATACCTACAACTATTGTATCTGCTGCCTATTTGTCCCTCTATCAATCCTCAAAATATCAATATGCACCTGACACTACCCTAACTCATCTTGAAGGGACACAATATGTGCTTGAGCTTGTGCTATCTCACTCTGAAATGAATGAACCTCTGCTTGCAAAGCTGCTATCTGTGTTGACTACTGATGTGAGGGTATCCCAATCTGAAACCTGGGAAGCACCGCCTGAGCTATGGTGATGCTCCTCCTATGCCTCAGAAATGCAAAATCCAATGGATGACTATCATCTACACCACCATCACTCTCCCCACCATCATCACCTCTGCAACCACCCTCTATACCACCATCATCACCTTTGCAAGTTCCCTCCCCACCATAATCACCACCCTCATCATCTCCTCCCTCTCCATCAACTGGCGATACTAGCTCCTCTGGATGAGTAAATCTAGGAAAGGGATCCATGTGAAAGAACTCTGAATAATCCTTAGTCATCCCGGTGTCTATAATATACAAAACATAATCTCATAAACTAGGGGTCAAGTTATAATACTTTGTACAAGTTGCCTCATATGATACACAAGGGCCCAACTCTAAAACATCTTGTTGTCACTATGCATAATGGACAACTCCCAGGGGTATCCCCTAAACCCATCCAAATTGTCGACATACTCGTAGATATAGGTATCGCTCAAGAACAACATGTGTCTACCCAATCAAATAGTGGGATAATAACATATATGGCATCTCCAGCTGATCCTTTGGCTATTGCTCACAATCCAAGTACGACCGCCATGTGATAGTCTCCAAATCATCCAACACATGCCTCCAATAGGCCACCTTGCCCAACTTATGCTGCACATGTGTCCCACTATAACTAAAACCATAGGGTCTCCTTGGTGGTTGATGTCTCTCTCCCATGGGTCGAGTGATGGGTATATGCTCCTATGCCCAAGTCTGCAATAATGTGATGCCACATGAAAGACTGGTCACCCCATAATAGACAACCTCATGCAAATCTTGATATAAGTTGGCTAACATACATGAACCCTAGGCATACCTCGTACCATCAAGAGTCATCCGTGATAGCACAGGATCCCAACCTGCTAAAAATCCCTTTGACCTATGATCAGGACAAAGGAATCCACCAATAAATCCAGTTGCACACACGATAAGGGTGCATATCTTCTAATCATCTCTGTCCAAGTGATGCATCGGCCCATAACATGATCATCTCGACATAATCTCCGCAATGCACCTATCCCACCCTACTCTATTGTATCGTACACTACTATCTCTCCCATCACTAGGATCCATAGAATACAATAGAAATCCTCAGGATTCATGATCATCTCTCCAATCAATAAATGAAACGTATTATGATCTTTATGCCATCTCTCTACCAAAGCTATCAATAAACCTCTATTGATTTTATATTGTGGTATGTCTAACAAGGAAGTCAACCCACAATGGGAGATAATCTCTAAGTTGGCTGACGACAGCCAGCAGACCATGTTCTAGGTCTTCGGGAATCACTCCTAAGACTGGAGTACATCTCCACCTCCCTAATCATGAACACAAATCAGTCAATCAATGTCATGTTCAATCAAGCTTAAATCATTCAATCAAGCTAATGTGTAGTCATTCAAATCAAATCAATCAGAACAATCAACATCTCATTTAATCAACCCATTGTTCCTCGCCTATCATGAGGATGATTTGCTATCAATCAACCCATCATTCCTTGCCTATCATGAGGATGAACTGCTATCAATCAACCTATCGTTCCTCACCTATCATGAGGATGACCTGCTATCAATCAACCCATAATTCCTCACCTATCATGAGGATGATCTGCTATCAATCAACCCATCATTCCTCACCTATCATGAGGATGATTTGCTATCAATCCTACCATCGTTCCTTGCCTATCATGAGGATGATATGCTATCAATCAAACCATCGTTCCTTGCCTATCATGAGGACAATATGCTATCAATCCTACCATCATTCGTCACCTATCATGAGGACAATATGCTATCAATCCTATTATCGTTCCTTGCCTATCATGAGGACTATACAACACTGGTTTATCATTTGATTTTTGCCTATCATGAGATCAATTCATCATGTAAAACATCAATCAAACACTGCACATACCACAATCTAACTGAAATCAATCCAAAACATGACAAATTGATGACTCCCAAGATTCAAGGAAATCTTGCAAACATCACCCCAAGGGATTTCTACATTCACACCCCACAAAATGGGTCAAACGACAAGCTAAACCACCTCAAATCAACAAAGATGAAAACTTTCCAAGGCAACAAGAGGTGCCATTTGGGACCCCAAAGGCACCAAAATAGAGATTGCATCTCAAAAACATGTTTTCCAATCTTGCAAGAGGTGCCACTTGGGACCCCAAAGGCGCCAAAATAGAGTTTAACTCTAAAAACCTCCATTTTCAAGCTTGCAAGTTGTGCCACTTGGGACACCTAAGGCACCAAAATAGTGTTGGAGGCAAAAAAATTGAATTCCAAGCTTGGAAGAAGTGCCACTTGGGACCCCAAAGGCACCAAAACTCTAAAACCACCCAAAACATCAATTTCAACCTTGCAAGAGGCACCATTTGGGACCCCAAAGGCGCCAAAACTCTTAAAACGCTTGAAAAATTGAATTTCAAGCTTTCAAGAGGTGTCATTTGGGACCCCAAAGGCACCAAAACTCTTAGACATGCTAAAAAACACTCAAAAATGACAAAAAACATCAACCGAAAGTGCATAAATGAGATCCCATAAGCTACAACATCTATCTATGACATTCAAAATGCTTCTAAATGGCAGTAAAATGACCAACAAAGAGGTTTCTCATAAAGTGTACCATAGGTCCAGAGGCAGTAGGTTGATCAGGTTGGCGAAGATGCTCAAAATGATGTTTGTGGTATGGGATCACCATCTTCCTCTAAGCTCTCCAATCTTCAACTTCTCTAAAGTGAAAATGTAAAAATAAATCCCATTTTTTCCATTTTCACCTTTTAGGGGTAAAATGGAGGGAATTATGGTGGGATTTATTTCCCATTTATACCAAAAAGGAGGGGTAATTAATCAACACCATTCAAAGAAAGAGCTTGCAACTCAATTTCAAGAGATAAATCATCTCTGACATCAAACCTTCACTAAATCGACATTGGATCATCATTGCATCATCACAACACTTATCACATCATTCAACACTTCATTTTTACATCCTTATATTCACTGATTTATCTCTCGAGGGGCATAATATCCATCAATACCTAAAATTCAAATCCTGGGGCATCAAAATCTTGCATCATCTGGGACATCAAAATCTTGCATTGTCTAGGGCATCAAAATCTTGCATCATCTGGGGCATCAAAATCTCGCATCATCTGACCATCAACATCAAAATCTTCTTTGAAGTAAGGTGTAAACACATCACTTCAAAGAGGGGGAAAATGTATACACCTAAAAATAGTCATCATACTCGATTAATTAAATACAACCTATTTGATTAATGCTTCAACTACATATAAATAAGGTCTTACTCTATTTATATTGTTCACTTTCCTTTTAATTCTTCTAATTCACATTCTTCTAAATAATTAAATAAACAAAATACCCTAAACATTTTTATTTAATTAACCTTCCTTAATCCTGATTAATAATAAGAGCACATTTCTACAACTTTTTGTGTGCCACCTCATAAAGATCACATGAAAATAAATAAGCCTAATTATTAATTAGAATTATCCTCACACACTTCCACCAATAAGAAAAAGCACATGGCTTTATTCCCTCACAATTCCAACCAATTTGGAGCACATGGGTCTTTGTTTCACACACTTGGGAATCCCATACATTTGGCATGCTTCCAATTGGTCAAGGGATTCTCTCCACACACATGGTATGTTGTCCTTGGTCAAGGGGACAACATCTCGATTCCTTTCATCTCCACCGTTTATCATTTCTCCTTTGAATCTAGACCATTGATGGGTGCCACCTCACAAAATGCTTGAGAAACCCTATAAATACACCCTCTTTCCTTAGCATTTATCATCCACCTTTTGAGTAATGTTATAATGCTATTTTGAAATACAAATTGGAATAGTGTTATAATGCCATTTTTCATCAACACTTTGAGTATTGTTACCATGCAAGTTTTTTGTAGGAGCT
Source organism: Sequoia sempervirens (assembly GCA_007258455.2). Classification (NCBI taxonomy): domain Eukaryota; kingdom Viridiplantae; phylum Streptophyta; class Pinopsida; order Cupressales; family Cupressaceae; genus Sequoia; species Sequoia sempervirens. The sequence continues at coordinate 5,360,251 of VDFB02000363.1, read as the reverse complement.
TGGAGCTTTCATGGAGTCTTATACTTGGTTTTTGTATCATGTGTTACTTTGCATTCTCATCTTATATTAATTAATTACTTCATAGTTACATTTTATCATCTCCATTGCATCATAGTTACATTTTAGGTTTTTATTTTTATTTTTTCATTTGAGCATACACATAATCATGGATAGTTCACTATAGTTTCATATCATCTCACTCATCTCCAATTGTTCATCTATCATCAACATCATCCTTCATTTATCATTGCATCCATTATCCTTTCCATTGTTTTTTTTCATTCAAAAGCATACCACTAATCCTTCCACCACACATTTGCACATAGAAATCATCTTTGTTTTCATATTAAGCATCAAATCTCGTTTTCTAGGTAGTCATTTTAACAACCTTTTTGCCCATAGAAATTTGAGGGTCAAACGGTTTAATAAATCCCTAGAAATAGAGAAAAATGATACATATTTGAAAGATTTGATTGTATTATGAATAGAGTAGTTTTACTTGCTTCAAACTTTGAATGTAAACCCTCTCATTAAGGTTTGTGTTGACATTAGAATCACTCTACACATTCTTCACATGCATAGAAAGATCTTCAACTAGAAATTTATATTCAAAAGTGATATATAACAGAATTATCTTGAACGATAAGTTTATCAGGTAGACACTTGACTAGAATCATTGAAAAATTAGGAAACCATGTGATGGAATGAAATGGTTGCGAGAATAAATTCTAAAGTATTGTAAGTTGATAATATGGTTCAATTTTCTTGAATTTATCGATGAGTAGGTAGAAATGTATATCAATTATTTAAGTGGATCTATTAAAGAATTATTATGTATGATTAAAATTTCATCTATTAGTGCGACATATGAATTTACCTAAAATATCAATACAATTTGAAAATGATACTTTAGAAAAGGAAAAATAGATGGAGAGAAAGAGGAAACATAAATATGAAATATGGAATTAGGAATAAATCAATTAGAGACAAAGGAAAATATTATATTCATCTAGAACCAAGGGAGGGAAATAAAATTAAAAGAATGAGAGATTATTGGTTGATGTAAAAAATTGAATGTGAATTAAGAGGAATTTTTTATTATAAAAATGTGTAAGACCTAAAGGATAACACCTAGGGAAGGTTGACAAAATATTTCCAAAATATTTGGTAGCACTAGTTATCTAATTAGACTTGAAATATAGTCTTGATGGACTATATATCTAGCCTTAATGAATTAGACATATGATCAGTATTGGAAAACTTCACATTGATCAATATGGATGATAATTTATTTTTTCTACTTTTAATATGAAAATAGTGGATTTTGTAGAGGTAAATGTATATTTTTAAATTTATAAAAATTAAAATTTCAACCTAATTTATTACTTTTTTTGTGAATTTCCAATTTTTGACAAACTTAGAAAGTATATTTGTTGGTCATTTTAATAACTATTGGTTTTGAAATTTATTTTAATTTTTTTTTAAACGAGCCCAAGGTAGTGAACTATTGGTGAATGGGAACCCTTTTCATTTTTGGCCTTAGAGTTTGACACCTTTCCCAAATTTCATTAAAAAGGGGGGATTATCAAGGGGAGATGTGATTAATTTAAAATGCAAGGATGAAATGAGGGTTTGATGGATTTGGACAAAGTATGAGGTTGAATTTTAGCCTGATAGGTGAGTCAACAAACATTAGCCAATAAAATTTTATCATATGGAAAAGCTAGTTACATGTCATCATGGGACCCATGACCTTTGGAAGAATCAAAGGAGTTGACGTGTCAACTCCCTGCACCCCCACACTCATGCACTAGAGAACATATCAAAGGTTGCAAAATGGGGAGGAGATCCACCAATTCATGCCATGTGTCCAATGTGTACATTGGTTAACCTCCACATTCATCACCCATACTTAGGAAACTTTTCTCATGTGTTTTTTTCTACAAATTAGGAGATCAAGATTAGAACATCTCTGCCATACCTCTCCAAAAAATTGCCATGTGTCTTAAGATACATGGCCGTTATTTTCCTTTGTGATACCTCCATACCTAGAAAAATTATTTGATTTGTTATAATCCTTCATCAGAAAATTGATATTTTACCACTTAACATCTTCCCACACAATTGTGGCCATGCAAAGTCTTCATATGTGAACCCCTGCGAAATTGTGAGGAATGACCAGAATGGTTCCAATTGCAAAATTTGAGATCACTTCATCATTTTTGAATAAATCTAGAATTGGTGGTACTTATTGGTCCCAATCAATGAGTTGTGGGTAGACTAGGCTAATTTTAGTGGGTTGATAATTTGGGATGAAGGATGTTGTGGATATCATAAAGAGAGATTTATTCTCAAATAGGTCGGCAACATCAAGGGGGAAGTCGTCTAAGGTAGTATCTCATGATGTTGGCAACCAAGAAGAAGCCTCAGCTTGTTTAGCAAAAGTAATTTTTCCAATAAGGGTAACCTTGATAGTAGTACATTCTAAGCCAATATTCTTTGTACATTTCTAAAATGATGAAAATTGGGGAGCTTCCTTTCACTTCTAGGGTTTTGGACCTAAAAGGAGAAAGACCAAAGACCAATTTTCAACGTTTCACTCAAGAACAAACCCTTGAGATTTCAATGCAAAGGAGATTTAAATCTAGCAAAGATAAGTTTCTAGGGATTTAATGATGTCTAATGAGGGGTTCACCACCAAGTGTAAACTTTGAAAAGATAATGCTGGAAAACACGGTGTGATATGCAAACTAACTCTAAATGACATAGAAAAGTAATCAAAACAAAACATAAAACTATAAAACTAAAAGTGTGCACTTGGAAACTGGAGAGATGGAATGGAGCTCTAGAATCCTAAAATTGTTTCTTTTTAGGCTTGGTGTGACTTATTCACCATTCTGGGAAAATTAGTCCTAGTTTTGGAAAACTATACTAGAGCAAGTTTCAACCAAATGGGTATCCAAATCTACAAATATCTCTAAAAAAAAACCTATAGTGGGACTCATTCGCCACTTGTGGTGTAAGAGTCTAGTTTGGATTTTCTATAAATTCAAAGTCTGGATCTACTCCTTGCAGTTTGCTCAATCTATACCTCTAGGTGTTTATATCTAAAACCCTAATTTTTAGGACTGTAAGTGACTTTTTGTGAAGATTTTGACCTTTCAAGTAGGGAGATGACTCCAAAAATTTTAAAACCTATTCTTCAATCATCTCCAATCCTTCAAAGCTCCTAGATCTACAATCACAAAAAGAAAGAGAACAAAAGTGTTGATTGTTAGGGAATAGGGGTTTTCCTTGGTCAAACCCCTTTTAGGTAATTAAACCAAATGATGAAATAAGATTCAATGAAGCATGAAAATGAAGTAATGCAATTAGAACCTTTCTATGATGATGGATCTTGAATTGTTGCAACAAATGATGAAGGATATGCCCTTGAATGCCTTAGAATTGATCTTGAAAGCTATCTTGATGACCTTGTGAACACTTGAAGTGCTTAAATCTCAAGCTTGCTTGACTTGATGGCATGAATGTATGATACTTGGATTAAATGAGGATTTGAAAGCTCTCTTATATAGGAAATCCACTCACATGACCTTTAATTTGATCCCCAAGGCTGACATTGAAGAAATTTAAACTTAAAACCAATTTTTCCCACTCAAACCTTGAAAATAGCTCAAATGGAACTCATTGGCCCAAGGTAGTGAATGGGTCCCACAGGGGCTATTTTTCTAGCTAGGATGTTGAGGAGTGAAGAAATTAGATTTATATGTTGATTTTGTGAGGTCTTTGATCAAAATATTCCTTTGGATGCACAATATGGGGTCATAGGGGCCTAATAATGTTGATGTAAAGGTTATAAATGTAAGAGGGCCCAAAATCTAATGTGAAAATGTAAATAAATAAACTTTTCAACACTAAATTAAGGAAAATTTGAGTTTATTTACCTTATAAGGGCCCTAAATCACATGTCAATGTGTAGAACACCTTACAACACTAGATTAGGTCCACTTGATTTACAAGCCTCACAAATTTAATGTGAAGATGTAAATAAATACATTTTACAACACTAAATTAGGGAAAAGTTAAGTTAAATTTTCTTAAAGTGGGCCCAAGACCTAATGTGGATGTGTAAAACACCTTACAACACTAGATCAAGGTGACATTAAGTCCAATTTATCATTAATTATTCCCATATCGAGCAAGGGACAAATTTTCTACCCTATAATTTCTTGGGAATGATGGATTCTACCAAACCATTGTCTTTTTGCCCTCGTTTCTCATTCTTGTTGTATCCCCAAATCTTCATTAGTTGCAAGAATTTTTTTTCTTCCATGGGAAGAATGGGGACATGTCATTCATCTTGATAAACTAGTTTAGATACATCTTCCTCATTGACATCTCATTTTTCCAAATCCCCCCACTTGGTGAAGGTAGTAGCTGCCATCTTTATTGTTTTGGTGATTTTGTTGCTAGTTGTGGGTTTCCCATGAGATTTTGGAGAAAGAGGTAGCTCCCCCAACACAAAATTATCCTTTTTTAGTTTATATTTTCCACAACCATCATATGGTATCACTACTTTTATATTAGGAATGTTCTACATAATGGATTTTTTTTCTGAGGTAGATACAAGGGATGATGGGCCAACAAATGAGGAAGATAGTGTAGGTCCATCATTTTTATGAATCTAGGGTATCTTGTAAAACTTGGCCTCAAGGTTATTTCATTAGTAAAAATTCTTAGGATCTCCATTGATGGTAACTTCACTGCCCTCAAAAGGAAATTTTATACATTGATGGTAGGTCAAGGCCACAACTTTCAGGGCATGGATCCATGGTCAGCCAAGTAGGATGTTGTAGGGGAGATCAAGGTATAACACTTGGCATGTAGTTTCTACAATGAAAGGTCCTACTTGGATGGGTAGTGCAATGATTCCTTGCGATAACCTCTCTTGATCATAATATTCTCTGATGGTGGTACTCTTTTTTTCTCAATAGTATCCTCTGAATAGCCTAAGTTCTTTATCAACTGAATGGTGTAAATGTTCAAACTAGTACTTACATCTACTAAGATTCTTTTGACCTTGTTCCTATGAATAATTACCTCAAGGTGCAAAGCATGGTTATGAGATGGCTATGATGGTAGGTCTTGGTTTGAAAAGGTGAGAAGATGATTACTGATATGCCCTACCATAGCTTGGAATTCTTCTATATCAATATCCCTAGGGACGAATGATAAAGACAAATCTTTCTCTAAAATTTCCCTATGTGTGGATGATAGCCTCAATAATTCTAAGATATAAATCTAAGCGGGATCTTCTTAAGCTGATCTAGGAGATTGTACTTGCTAGGGTTTTATGTTGGGAATGTAGGTTGTCCCTAGGTTGAGATGAAACTCCATGGATGGTGACTTTTCCATGTCATGTGGTGACTCCACACTCTGCATTAGGCCCTTTGATTGTGAGGACGATAATGACACTATCATAGGAAGCGACTACATTAGAATAAGTATGTTGTACATTTGTGTATTTCTTAGCTTTTCTAGTGTTATTTCCCTTGATATGATCTGGCATAGGGTTCTTGTATATCTTAATATCTTGGTTATTGGGTGTTACTTCAATAGATATTTCTTCACTCTTGATAAGATCTTGGATAATATTCTTGAGTGTCATGCAATTCGATGTTTTGTGTCCTTTCATTTTTTGAAAGTCACAAAGATCTTTTTTGTTGTAACATGGTGGTTTATCTTATGGTTCCTAGTAGTTTTCAAAGTTGGGAAGTGTTATCAAATTTGACTCTACCAAATTATTCATGATAGTTTCAATGGGTTTAGAAAACTATGTGTATTTGTGTTTAGGATAGTTTTTTCTATTGGGTGTTTGACGTTGTTGTGTTTCGATGTTGTTGACCTAATTGTTTTTTTTTGGTGTTGTTTGCTACATAGTTGGTTGAACGTTAGATATTTGATTTTTTTGGAATAGGAGAACTTAGGACTACCTTAGCATCTACCACACCATCATTTGTTATGTTCTTGTTCTTAGCCTAGACACGAGGCTTGTTGCTTGAGCTACTTGATGGGAAGTTGTCTTTGTAGGCTTGATTATCTCCCTGTGAGGCTAGAGCTCTCTCAATGTTAAGGGATCTAGGGACAAGATTGTCATAGGAGGTAATGCACTACATTTTTAAGTGGAAGGATAAATTTGGATCTAAATTTTCTATGATATCCCCACTTGTTGTTCATTGGGAATGGGCCACTTTCTCTTACTAGCTCTTTACCTCCATCGTTGCAAGAAATTGGTAAAAGATTCTCCTTTTTTTTGTTTAAGAATGTTCAAATCTTCTAGAATTATGTCCATGTCAAGATTAAAAGAGAAGTGATCTATGAATTTATCAATTATTTCTTAGAAGGTTTTGAAATTTCCTAGAGGTAACTAAGAAAACCAGTCAATGGTTGGTCCTGTCAAACTTTGTGGTAAGAGGTGCATCAAATAGGACTCATTGTAGGCAACCTCCATACACATGACATTAAGCTCCTTGACATGGTCTATAGGACTCCCTCTCCCTTTTTATTTATCAAACTTTTGAACATCAAAACCAAGAGGGAATGGTACCATTGTGATGTTTCAATTGAATGTATATGGGCATAAGTTTTGCATATGGTATTTCTTCATTTTTCTCATTCTCATATCCTGCATCTCCTTTGGTAACGCCTTAAGTTATGATGACATATCATCTTGTGGGCTTGATGGAGGAAAATATTGTGGAAAGATGAATGAATTGTATGCGGGATTATGATATGATGAGGTGTTGTATGGTGTGTAAGGTGGCGTAGGATATTGAGAAGGTGATTGTGGTGAAGGCGTATATGTTCCTAGTATGTTCAAGTTGGTGATGTTCTATTGAGGATTATAGTAGGAACCTTGTTTCTATTGTTGTTGTTGTTAGGCATACTACCAAGCTAGTAATACTTATTGTTGTTGTTGGGCTACAAGTGTTTGTTGTTGTGTTTTTTGTTATTGCTATGCTAGTAAGGCTACTTGATGTTTTTTTTGGGCTTGCTATTTTTGTGCTACTAGGGTTTCTTGTTGGGCTGCTAAGGCTGCTTGATTTTTTTCTATTGTTTTTGTGCTACTAAGGTTGCTTGTTGTTGTTGTGCTTATAGGGATGCTTGTTTTTGTTGTTGTTGTTGTGCTACTAAGGTTGCTTGATGTTGTTGTTGTTGTGTTGCTATGACTACTTGTTGTTGTTTCTACTATTAGTGTGTTGCTAGGGCTACTTGTTACTGTTGTTGTTGGATGACTTGTTGGTAAGCTTGTTGTGCTTTCTATAAACCTAAGGAATGTTTTTGCAATGTAGGATCATTTGTTTTCTAGGACATCTATGATGGGTTTTGGGTGGTGATGTTTTGATTAGGTTATGGATTGTTGATGAGAGGTTGGTGGTTCCCTTGGTTTAACATTCCTTGAAAGATGGTGGATTGGGATGGAGGAATGTAAGTTTGAGGTCACATTTGATTTTGAATGATAAGGGGGGCCATGGGGAAAGATGATAATGATTCCATAAGGTATTCCAATGGTAATGGAAAATTAGGACCTTGAGTCCATTGATTAAAATGATTCCCTTGACCAATGTTTTTGGGATTTCCTTGTGTTTGGGATGTGGTCAAGGTATTACCTTGGTTGATGAGGTTCATGACCAAGGGGTTGTTTTGAGTTGGGTTGGTGATGGATGGGATGGATTTTTTTTGTGAAACTAATGGTGCAGATGAACCAATTGGGTGATTGAATAGAGATGTCCCTATTTGTGTTAAGGGTTGACTTTGCATTAGAGTGTTGGCATACCCCTATTGGTCTATTTGAGATACTTGGTCTATGCTACTTTTTTTGATGTTGGGCACACTTGTGGTACTTGTGGGGATGTATTAAGATGGGTACCCCCAATATGTTGAGTTGTTGTGAATTCATGAAGTGTTAATGGTTTATGTTGATGTAGAGGATTCTCAGGAATGGGGGGAGCACCAAAGGTAGGTGTCCAAGTGGTGGATTGAGAAGAATTAACATTGAGGGTTCCCACAAGTGTCTTGCTTTTGAATGGAAGAGTATGGCCAAAGTCTCTAGCAAGACTAGGGATGGGTGTTTGATTTAGGCCTAGTGATAGAGTCATTCGAATAGTGGATGAAGTCAAACCTTGTGCCAATTATTGTTCAACAAAATATGGGGAAACTAGAGCTATATTTTCTAGGGTTTTATGTTCTTGTTTGTACTCCATAATTTATTCCTTAGTAAGTTCAAATTGGTTGTTTGTGATTTCTTCTATCTCATATAGCCCAAATGGAGATGAAGGTTGTTGTGATGGGGTAACTTGAATTTTTGGATCAAATTCTTGAGGATTGGGATCATTTGAGGTGAATGTGACTTTGGTTTTCTCCATAATTCTCTTATGTTGTGATCTTGTCTTTACCATAAATTTTGGGTCACCTATGGGAGAGTTGTGTTGAGATTTGTAATGCTTAAACTCTCTATTTGACTCAAATATAGGTAGAAGGGATCCTCTAAGTCTCTTTAGAGCAATGATGGTAGTGGGAGATGAAAATATGAATGATATGGATAGTGATCTTTTCAATCATTTTGGGACAACACTTTTGACTTAGAGTTTGATGTTTGATGTTTGGATAAAGGATGTTTATGAGCTTGTGGATCTTTAGGGTAACTTGTGACCTTCAAGTTAAAAAAGTTCAAAGATGATAACTATCTTAACCAAATGCATGGAAAAGGATCCATTTCACATACAACTTGGCTTAGTTAGGGGTTGGTTTTATAGATGTCCAAGTCCAAAAGTCTTGGTGTGTTTTAAATTTTTGCAAAGTTTGGTCAAGTGAGGTTTGAATTTCAATAAGGGTTGGATGAAATTTTTGACCCAATGGTAACTTAGAGTGAACCTTTATTTTCAAATACCAAGGTGGTGAGAAACATGCTAGATCTCTAAAGTTTTCAAATCTTATGATCAAGTTCAAATTCTTGTGAAATGTGTAGATTTTGTTCATTCATGAAATAGCGTAGAAAATGTATCCTTTGTGATTTATCTCAATTATAGTATTGCCTTAAGATATGTCTTCTAATATACTTTGAACTATGATGTCTAAGTTTGAAATAGTGGAATGTGGACCTTCTTTATAGGATTTTGATTTTGTAAGAGATCATTTAAGACAATCCTAAGACCAGTGTTTGACTTTAAATGAGGAATTCATATTGGCTATACATATCAGGATCATTCATTGAAATACGTCTATAAAAGTTCCTTGCCAAAATGTTTATATTGCAGTAAAGACTCACAAGGTGCCTCTTGATAGTTTTTTGACTATGACATCTAAGTTTGAAGTGAAAAAATGTAGAACTTCTCTTGGGGATTTTGATTTTGAAAGAGATCATTTAGAGAAACAAAAGATTGTGAAAAAGAGGATATTTATTGTCATGCAGGAGGTGGTAATATGGGCCTTTCGGCCACAGTATCGACTTGTTCCTCTTGTTTGTCTAAGATGTATGTGGTGTTTCTCCACTGGATGGGTGTTTCCTTTGTTTCAAAAGTGAAGCTTCTCAAACTACTAATTGGGTGTTGCCACAATAATGGGTTACACTTTTTTGGACATCTTGATTTTTTCCTAAAATCACATATTTTTAGAAAATACAATGATTTATGACTTTAAAGGTTCCATTTAAATTATTTTAATTAAAGAGGGATTGATCAAAC